>JBBMOC010000010.1:2592336-2684335 GCA_037975185.1 Centropyge bicolor
GGGGGGGGGGGGGGGGGGAGCAGAAACACCACATGAATAAATAGAAATCAAACATTCAGCCGCGGTGGTTTTGGCACTTTGAGCGGAGATATGGGGGAAGGTGTCAAGGGGTATGGCAACAGGGTTTGACAAGGGGCCACGACGGGCAGCAGCCGCTGTCAGAGCGCCAGGTGGTGATGCGTGAATCGGGGGAGAGGAGACGTGACGCGGTGGATTCCTCTGCCCATCGCTGGAGAGGACCAGAGGCTGTGGGAGGGGTCCCTCAACACACCGTCCACCTGTCAGAGCTCTGGCCCGGCTTCACACACACTCACACGCATGATAGCAGACATGCAAGTACCCCTTCATGTGGGTGCAAAAAGACACACGTCATTTGACAGGCCGTGGTTAGAAAGCAGAGGGAAAACCATGACGTATGGGTGGATGTGAAGAGAAGTCATATTCCCGACATCAAAGGCCAAACATTTCGTGACATTAGCCAGATCCGGCCCCCATATACGGCCAGGGTTTGCCTGAAATCAACTAATTTGTGATGGAATTATAATAAATCTGTGCATGTTCCTTATTGGCTGTATTGACATTTAAAACAAGTGATCACAGAGAAGGTTAGAGGCAACAGAGCTACTGACTGTGACAGGGCAGTCATTGTTTTACAAAAGTACAGATTTCCCTCTGGCACTACAAGATTTATGCGCTCTGGAAACCGCTTTGGAAAAGCAAAATATTTGAACAGCTACATAAATTGAAGGTCTCCAAAAATTACCCCCCCCGCCCTCCTCCCTCCCTCATCCTGACGGAAAGGTGAGCAGGGAGGTGGTTTCGGAAACTGTTCAATGATTAGAAAAGCATTTCTTTTGAAACGTACCTGACTTATTTCTGTTCTGGTTCTATTATTCAATCATAAAAACTTTCAGTACATTTCTTTCAATACTTTTAATCTACACGCATGCTTGATGAAACCATACATGTCCTTTGATCCAATTTGTTCTGTCTCTCTCAGTATTAATGTGCTCTGTTTCTCGATAGACGATTTAATTAGTTATGTTTATTAAATGAGAAGATATGAGAAGTACTTTCAGAGTGACTTTAAAACTTTAGCTCATGTGTTTTTTAGATGTCACTAAACATTTTAAATGCAGTTTTTTTTATCGCAACTCTCTTAACTTTCTTCCTCTCTTTAATTGTCTGATTACACTTTAGAGTTAATATGCACCCTTTCGATTTTACCTCATGCTTCATTTGCTTATAGAAGAGTTCTTTTTCAAGTTACTTATCTCAAGAAATCTGTGGCTAAGTCCACCACCCTAATCCTGAACTAGCTGATCGACCTTGTGACACATTATTTTTGAGTTTTAGTTTAGAAAATATATAAAAGACTGGCTGCATGTTCAGATTACAAATCCCCTTGTTTGTTTGACTGTAAGTCAATAATTACACCACAATTCACAATGGCCCTCAAATTCTGAATTTAAGCTTTTATTTGATGTTGCTCCCATCTCTGTCTCTCTCTCTCTTTCTCTCTGTCTCTCTCTTTCTCTGTCCGTCTCTCTCTCTCTGTCTGTCTCTCTCCATCTGCCTCTTTGCATTTCCTGAGGGAAAAGCCGGACAGTGGGCAGAGTGTTTTTTGGAGCCGGCATGGGAAGCAAAGGCAAAAGGCAGAGAGGGGGAAAAAAAGCTTCCATTCACAGCTCCATAATACTCTATTCATGAAGCCCCATGTGCTTTTATTATTTAAAGCATTCTCCCAGCACAGAGAGCTCCATCCTGTCTCATTGTGAAGCCATCATCTGAGGAGCTATTTCCACAGAAGCAAAAAATAGTCCTATTTGTGAAATACTGATTATCTAAAATGGGACCGCAGGGCCTCGATGGGAGGAAATACCGGATTCCACAGGCGTCCACGTCCCACTGGTGGATTATGATATTTTTTTTTCCCCCTCCTCCCTTCCCTCATCTTAACTCGGCTTGATATCATTACACAAGCCTTGGATACCAACTGTCAGAAAATGCAGACTGTTATGCATCACTTGTCAGCGTGAAAATATATAATTATGCTCATCTAACAAGTTTTCAAGGCCAAATGGAGGTAATATCTCTTGTGTGAAACAATAATCTTGCAATGCATCAGTGTAATTGAAAAAAAAAAAAATTGCTACATTTGCTTATTTGTCACCTTGCAGGAAATGTGCTGTGTTGACAGCTGAAGACAAAAAAAAAATCTGAAAGGGTGCCAGTAATTAGCTTTGTGTGGGTGGACTTGTGTAGATGATACACATGGGTGTGCACGATCTTGTGTGTGTATTTGTCCCTCTCATTTCCATTATAGCGCATTGTCTTACCTGCCTGTATTGTTTGTTTGCTGAATGGCGCCGTCATCACATGCACCTCGACACCCGGGCCTATTGTTGCCACAATCAAATCGCAGGAAAGCCAGACTAATTGAACATGTATTGATGGAAATGCGGTGCTTTGACTCTCCCCTTTGGCAACCCCGGAGCTGCCTGCCTTCGCCGCCACTCGAGGAGCGGGGCGTTGCAGGAGGACGAGACACTTTAAATACACGTTGAGAGACGTCTGGAGAGGGAAGACAGACAGGAATCTCTGCAGAAAGAGCGGAAGTTTGAGCCCAGACAGACACATACTGTAGGAGAACGAACTGAAAGGATTAACAGCTACCTGTCACATGTACTGTATGTGTGCAATCAGGACGACGGTGCTAAATACTGGCAATCAGGGCAAATTCATCAGAGCCTTCTTTTCCTGCCAAGGAAGGCAGCACACTGTAATTATGTAGGCATCAGGCTCTGCGACAGCCACCCGCGCTGGTTGTAATTTCGCCCAATTTACGTTCGAAGGCTTCAAAGGACCTATAATTTGAATCCCTTCAGCTTTATGGTAATGTGTTAGCATTGACTGCCGCACCTTTTGTGCTCGCCATAAAATGAGCGCATGTGTTGAAAGATTTGCCGGATCGAATTTTTTGTGAGGTGAAGACAGCCATGTAGACTCAGGAGAAGCGGCGGCGGCGACAGAGAGATCGAAGGCTCTTTCACACCTGTTTGTTCAGTCCATTTGCTCCGGACCAAGAGGAGACAAAAAGACACATTGCTGCCTTTTTAGTTCTGGTCAGATTCATGTTCACACTGGCTACTTATGAGTGAACCAAGAGCTGTTAACAGACAGAAATGGGACAAAAAGGTTTTTCCATAATATTACAGGAGGATAGTCTTACTGTGTGGCTGTTTTTTATTTTGCTGAGGAAACTACACAGACACAAGCTCAACCTCTGATTTAACACCTATTCACTTTCGGATATGTTTTGACTTGGTTATAATAAGATCAACCTTCAATATTGACCCCATGTTGACCCTATTCAGATCAGAAGAGATCTATATGATCTTAACTCACTGATGGATTTAACTACAGTTTAGCTTCTGAATGTTGAAGTCACATATACACTCTTACACAGTCCTGTGGTTGGTCTGCTGCTCCTTTTCAGGAAATCTTGATCTGGTTGTTTAGTTCACACCAAGTTCAGCTTTTTCATCTGCCACAAATTTTTATTTCATTTCAGCAGTGTAGGTAGGTTTTGGACACACACATATATATACACATATGAATGATGACATGAATCCTATGTAACCTCTGATCCTCTGACCAGTGCACACGCCTTTCTGTCCATATGGTCAATTAGAGGGTAATTACAAGGCAATGACAGGATCAAAGACCTAATGCTTGAGGTCTTGAGAGGTCAAAGGTCAAGAGAAACCAGTAAGTGGCACTAAAGGCTCTCCTACACACAATGTGTTGTGGTTAGAAATAACAAGCTGTTTGGGTCAAAGTTGTCTGTGCTGTCTGACCAGGATAAATAACAAAACTACTATCCTCTCGTACTCTCTGCTCTTTCTCTCGTCCTTCCTCTCACCCCCGCCCCCTCTTCTGCTCTGTCTCTCCCTCCTCTCTGAGGGCTTCTTAATGACTAACCTGTCAGGATTAGCATCTCCCCCTATTTCACACTGTGGTATCCAGCTTCCTCCTCATCCTCTAATGAACAGCCCCGGCTCCAAGGACAGAGTAGACAGGGGTGAAGACAGATGAAAAACTCAAAAGCGCACATCACCGCCCAAGCCTCACATTTCAGGAGTCCACACCACCCGCGTCGAGCCAAGCCGGCTCTTTTACTCTCTTCTCGCCCCCTTTTAACGTCCTCTGTCGTTCCCAGCTTCCGATGGTTAGGACAACTTAATTAATCACAGTACAGCTCTAATGAATTGACCAGCCGGGGTGTATTGATCCCTGGGGTATCAACGGCTCGCCTTTGTGAAGTCTAATACCCTCTTCTGAGCTCAGAGATCAAACATCTCGAGAAAAAAGTGGAAAGGAATATCACACTGAAACCTTTTTTTTTTTTTTTTGAACAGCGAGAGGAGGTCAGCTCAAAAGACACTGGCTGAAGCCACTTCAGCAAATATGTGCATTAGACAGAAAGCAAATCCTCATCTTCATCCCCCGCACGCTCCCCTTCTCTCCTTCTCCTGCCTCAGCTTGTGTTACATGTGTCACATTTATAGAAATAACATTCCTTTCATCAAGGGAATTAGTGTTATATTTCAGGTTGTCTTAAATCAGAAGAGGAGCTTACAGCTTATTAAAGTGTCGTCACGGCACCACCACCGAGGATGCTGGGGGATTTGGCAGCCTTCTTCCAGAGACTGGATCGCTCAGATCTTTTTCTGGGCCGAGGTTAGATTAGGCATTGATCTGAAAGGCTAATTTGATGCCACATTACAGCTGTGAAATTACAGCACTGTATGCCTCCCATTTAGGAATATGAGCCGGACAACTCCCTCTCCACTTCTCAGAAATCAGTTATGTAAATGCTCGCTGAGTAGCAGCGAAAGCTCGGCCA
Source organism: Centropyge bicolor (assembly GCA_037975185.1). NCBI lineage: Eukaryota > Metazoa > Chordata > Actinopteri > Pomacanthidae > Centropyge > Centropyge bicolor. The sequence continues at coordinate 2,597,246 of JBBMOC010000010.1, forward strand.
CATACAATTACAGCACCAAAACGGAGGAGCGGCTGAAGAATTCAATTATTGGTTGTCAAATTTTAATCTAAAACATGTTCCACACCTTTATCTTTACTGCAATTTTTTTACTGCATTAGGTCACATTAGAAGTCATGCGGGTAATAGCTTCTGACGTATCAAACTCCATACGCAAACAATGTGTTAATCAGTGCGTTCAGTAGGTTTTTCCAAGGCTATGATTAACTGCTGCTACAGTAACATTCAGGTGTTGACCTCGTCACCTGTTGATTAACGCTCCTTTACCAAGTCCCTGCCCACTGGAAAATTCAAACCAAACAAAACAACCTCTTTGTGTTACACCTAGGAACGTTTCACTTTTCTAACGAGGAACTGATTTGGCTGATTGGCTGCTCACTCTCTCCACAAACAAACACGAACAACCCAGCGTCAAATAAGAGGTACGCAGTGTACGATACGGTCTGTAATTATCATCAGGCAAACAAACTGACAAAGGAGCAGAAAACCTGCTTAAGTATGAATTCACGCCTTTTCCTTCAAATACCTCAAATGAGTTTGATTCATATATACTGTGCCATGGATTTACAAAGGGAATGCTTGAAAAGGTGAAATTTGTTCCACGTATTAAAAAGGGATGGGAGACAAATTTAGGTAAAAAATAACTTCTTCAAGTTCGAAAAAAATTTATATCTTGAATGTACAAACATATACAAAAAAACGATGAGCTCAAGGACAACAGTATTGGTGAATGTATGGCTTCTTATTTCTGCATGAGCTTGATAACATTATGACCACAGATCGTTTTCTTTAACAGGAGTTTTTGTGTATTCTTCCATTGATTTTTTTGCCTCTAGATGAATGTATAGATTGTCTGGTACCACAAGGACTAACAAATGAAAACAAATGCCTTCATCAGAGGATAGATGAGCAATAATCCATTCATCAATAATTTAAGTGTTGCCAGATTGACAGACATCACACATTTTGCTTCATTGCATGCATTTCATTGAAAAACTACTTTTGTACTGTAAGTATGTATGTGTACGTGTTATCCCACCACCTGTCTATTCCTAGTAGTTTGTGTCTTTGTCCGGGCACGGGGCTTTTGAAGCATTATTTCACTGCACGGCCACGTTACGCTGTGACTGAGTGAGTGACTGCCTGGCTGGAGATGCCAGCAGATTTAAGCCGAGAGGACACTCTCTCCGTCTCTGATCAACACACCACAGAGCACCCTCACAATGGAGTTAGTCAGTGAAGTCTATCTGCCATAAACTAAATCCCTCTCACTCTCTGCAACTCTCTCCATCCCCTCTCAACTGCCCTGTCCCCCTTCTCTCTCTCTCTCTCTCTCTCTCTCTCTCTCTCTCTGTTACACTCACACGCACACTACAGATCTGCACACACACACACACACACACACACAATGAAATGCTCTTTAACTTTGCTGAATGCCCAAGTGGAACAACCACCCTCCCCTCTCCCTCCATCACCCTCTTCCCATCCCTCTCTCATGCTCTCATGCTGATGCATTGGGTGGGATTATGCGCGAAGGCAGTGCGTGGCGCAGTCCCCCGCCGCGCCGGGCCCTGTGCCGCCGGCCCGTGTCTGCATGGCTGACTGTATTAAACATAAGCAGCTTTACTTGATAGGGCTCTATCCAGCTTTAATTACCACAAACTCACAAAGTCTGTGGACAGCACTCCTCGCTCTCGCCACTTTGCAGAACAAACATGGCAAAAGCCACTCATCTGTAATCCTGCAAACAGAGGAATATAAGAGAGACATGATGGTGATGTGACAGTGACAGTGAACAAATTCACATTTACCATCATTTCAATCAACTGTAATACTGACTCTGATGATGATGGTGATATGACACAATTCATTACTGCAGTCATTGTGACAGTGGTGCTGCCTGAAGGTAAGTGTGGTCTTGATTTGTTCATTGCATCTGAAATACAAATACAGAATCTGACAACATGTGCACAGCAGCCGACAGTAATGTACAGCAGAAGTGAGTAACACTCTGCAGCCAAATTGAATTTGTTTCAGTGTCTCAGGAAGTTGGGATTTGACCACGTAGGACCATAAAACGGAGTGTAAGCATAATTTGACAACATTTCACGGTGAGTTTAGTCAAGTTTTCTACAACTGACAGCCAAGCCGGGATCTACCAACAGGGTGTCCCGGATGCTGAGCAGGAAATAAGCGTGTCACCAGTTGCAGGTGGAAACAGTAATCCAGCATTATGAAACAGAGGCCCTGCATACTCACACTGGTGTGTTTGATAATACGGCTTGATTAAACCTCTGCTCAGGTCGAAGCCACGCCACTCTTAGGTTACTGTTTTTATGGCCATCAAAGCCAACTGACCCCGAATTTGTGTTAATTGTAGGTGAAGTAAATGAACAGAAACATTTTAAGATGGTTCAATTCGGTTTAGTATAGTAATACACAGAATTACTGGGACAAGCAACACAAAGGTTAAATTGATCTCTTATTGTTAATATTTTTTAACAATATGCTTCACTTTTACATGAGACTTTGAGGAGTGAGTGTGAACATGGCAACACAGCCCTGAGAAGAGGCCCAATCAGGTGAAGTGAAAACACCTGAGTGGGTGTGTCATGAATTTGAAAGGCATTCAAGAAAATCTAAAAGCTGTGATTGGCTGATTGAATAATATAAGGCTGGGCTACCAAGAGTCTGAGAGTCTGGGTAAAGAGGAAATGTCTCGTGAAGCAACAATGAATTGTGCTACATGTCCACTGAGCAGGGGTGGCAAAAGGAAGCATTAAAAGTGAAGTGATATGAGTGTTAATATACAAGCGAAGCAAGAGCTTAAGTTAAAAAGGAAGAAGAGTTATGAAGCTGCTCACAGTGAATGTGAACTAAATGGGCCACAGGAGAGTTAACCACAAACATGGAAGTAGCAGCAGCTGGACAGGAAGCTGGAATGTGAGGATATAAGAAGCCAAGATCTGCTTAATAAGGTAAGAATCGACTGTCTGCTTAGTGTTTGTGGGCTTGTGCGACAAATAATTCATGTTTAAGGTGAAGTACAAATGCGGCTAAGATGCATGTGTGTTTACCACAGAGCAGTGTTGGTGTGTTGTTTCTGTGCTTCTGTCATTGTTTCTTTCCTGAATGGGCCATTTTACAGGTGTATGATGAATGTGTGTGATATCTGCTGTGGCTTCACATGATATTAAGTTTGCTGTGTGACATGTTTGCTGTGTGACATGTTTTGACGCAGTGGTCAGCCATTTGATCTTAAACACCCATGGGGGCCTGTGGAGGTCTTAATCCAGGCGTGCTGACAGTCTGTCTGACGCTATCTGAACGCCCATGTAAACCCACTTTTCAGAAAGAATTAAGGGCATTTAAGTTTCGCCTCTGACAAGAAGACCAAGTTGACCACACACTGTAATTGCTCAAAGAGGACTTTAGGATGTCACAGTGCTGTGCCATAAATTAATTATCCTAAAGCGCTTAGTGAAAGTCATTATAATGGCTTACACTGAAGGAGAGAGGGTGAATGGAGGTGAGTGTGCAGCCGTGAGTACAAGGACCGTAAATTCATACAGTAGTTATGAGTCTCATCAAGGCAGCTTGACTGAGTTATGGCCCGCACTGAAAATAGTGTTTGTGTCCTGGCCGTGGCCGGCGCTATCTCCCTGAACGCCTTAAGAAAGAGGACAGAGAACCACAGACTTATTGTCTCGTTTTATTGAGAAAAAAATTACCTCCATTCAAAGGCAGATGGTAGAAAGAAAACAAAAAGGGAGGGGTTTGAAGTCTGGTGGTACGGAGCTTGTGTGTGTGTATGTGTGTGTGTGAAGTTGTCACAGTAGCCCTGCAGCCCCCTGGGAATGACCTGGCTGCCTGCTGTCAATGGAATCATCCATCTTCCCTCTTATATTCTCTGCCACTCTTTTATTCATTCTTTCATCTTTTTTTCCCCTTTCTCTTTTTCCACATAATACATCTCTTATAAACAACTACATCAGTGCTTAGATTCATCTTTTTAGTCGCTTACAGTAGAAGACATCTGCAGAGCAAATTACTCATGTAAACACAACCTGTAGGAAAAATGTGCATCATTTATGGATCAAATATTTAAGCTTGCATTCAGGGTAAACACTGTTTGCTGCTCAGGATGTTGAACACCGGGGGTTGTACTCGCAGAGATCAAACCCTTGGCTTGTCAGTCACGTGACCGTCGCTGTGATCACTTGACCACGCTCTTCAGTCCTTGAATTGTTGGTATCTCCTCCTCATGCGGTGCTCTAAGATATTTCTGCTTTTCGAGGCTGTTGCCTTAATTTGGCTTCATGCAGAGGACCGCGGGGCCATGAGAGCGTTTGTGCTGTTTGATGTAACATGCTGACCTAATTACCCACTAACAAGTTACATGGAGGCACAGCTGAGTACCAACATCCACTCCAACATTATTGGTCCTGCTCGCTCATCTCTGAGGCTGCCTCGCGATAGGCCGTTGCTACGTTACCTGTAATTGCAATTAAATTCTTTTCAGATCAAAATTTGATTGCCTAGTTAAGGGAATTGGTTTTGCAAACCAAATTCACAGTTAGAGCCCTTTCAGAGAGAGTCGAAGTGATGACCACAACAAACACCAAATATTTGCTGTAATTTTTCATATTGTTTACTGTTGTTTTTAATGTGTTGTTTACCTCAACTCTCCGTCAGCAGAATGAAAGGAGTGAGATTACTGTTTTTTTTTTTTTTTGAGGCAAGTTTAGAGGAATATTGCAGGCAAATGTTTTTACATGTACTGTAAGAAAAAAAAACTTTTTGGTTGATTATTTTTGGCTTCACTTGAAACGTTCTTGGACATATCTCCCACCATGGTTTGATATTTAAATGTTGATGATGCTATTTTAATGGCTTGTGCAACAATATTTTAACAGTTCCCTTTTCTGTTGCATTATGGGTAAAACATGGGACTGTTCCAGGTTGCATTAGCCAGCAAAATTAACATCATGGCTCATACTGGGATTATAAAAACCACAAGAGCTGGAGCATTCTGCCAGTTTGATAACTTAATTAAAAGACAATTATCCCCATTAAATTCACTTTTCCCTGCTTTAACAATACAGTGTAACCATCCCTCTGTGCTCCTGTACCTTCCATCCTGATGTTTTAAACATAGTCATCAATAATGAGACATGTGAGTAAGGGGAGTTTCACCAGCAGAGATCCCAGGTTATAAATTGCGTGTGCATGAGGAATGAATCCTCGTGACAAGTGTCAAATATGCTGGAGTTCCTGGGTTGACCACATGTGAAGCCTTTGCCAAAAAAACTTGTAGGAACAGGGGGAGAGGAAAAGATTTCCCATCACGTCTAAGTTATTGATGAGCCTTAGAGTGAAGCATGCTAGCTCATGCGGAGGATTCAGATGTTTTCTCTCTTCACTTCCCCCATTCATTCTCAATCTGGCTCCCATCCTTCGCCCTCTGTGTCATTTACCTGTGACAGTTTTATCTTTATGTTGTCTATCGGCGCACTTTCCAGGTCTTATACGCTCCTCATTTTTGCAAGAGGTTGCAGATGTCTCCTTTGCTGCAGTCGTGCTCATTTATTTCACCTCGCCATCAGGAAACTTTGAAGGTGCAAGAGTTCCTTTAAAAGATGCAGTTTGCATTAGTCAAATACTGTAAAATAAATAAATCTGAGTATGAGCAGATTAACTCATTGGGATCAGGATGCACACACACACACAGAGCAGGTCTCTGGGGTGTGAAGCCCAGGGTAGTGGAGCTCATCCCACTTTTCTCTCACTCTCATCCCTTGTCTCCCTTGAGATTTCCTGACCCCTTCATTCCATCATCTCCTCTTTCGACTCCCAGTCAGGTTGTTCCATTTCTCTTTTTTCTACCTCATCTTTCAGAATCAATATCGAGAAAAGCTCCTATCCTATTCAACACTGTTTAAGTCTTTTCTCTCTCTTTCTCGAAGCAGACTCCGCAGCCACCTCTGCTTTCCCCCGGTGAGGGTTTTGTTCTCGATGAACTGCCGCCTCACAACTGTTTGCATCCTGCCCTCCGCTGCCTCATCCTCATCACCTTCAGAGAATAGAGAAATTCAATATGAATTGCTGTCATTATTGCAAGGACAGGCTGAGAGAGAGGAAAAGAGAGAGAGACGGAAAGAGATAAATGGACCAGAAAGCAAAAAAAAAAAAAAAAAAAAAAAAAAATAGGTGGGAGGTGGAAACGGATAAAATCTATATTCACTCCCTCCAACGTACCAGCGATAACCACAGAGGCCAAGCTCCTCTTTACAAAGCCGTCTAAACGAGGGCACGACTAAAAGCCCTGAGAGCCTTTCAGCCAGGCCTCGCCACAGCCAGCCTGTCAATACAGTATGGCCACAGGCTCCGAGAGAATAAAAAAATACAATAATAAAAGGGAAAAAAAAAACCACACACCCTGAGGCGGAGCGTAAGTCTGACATACACTTTGTGTATTCTCTTGTCTCTAGCAGCATGTGAGAATCCAGTCTGCATCCATCATTGATTGCTCAATTACTTGAGTTTGAAACAGAAGAAATACAGGAGCGTTTAGAGGGCAGTTTATTCCTGAAACTACACACAGGCAGAAGGGGAATGGGCTGATGGAGACAATGTAATGATGGGGGGACAGGGATGTAGAGGGACATGCATGCGTTAGTGCAGGCTGTGAGAAAATCGAAAAGGAGAAGGTGGAGTTGAAAGTAGAACCGTGCATGGAGAATAGCGCTTGTCATCAGAGAGATGACGTCCTGTATGTTCTGTTTGGGATCTTATGAAGATGAAGATATGAAGAAATCCTGCCTCTCTGGAGCGTTGCAGTATTAAAGTAACTGTCAGTCAAGAGCTTAACTTTGACATAATGTGAAATTGCCTCTACAGCAGATATTATGCATTATGCTTCAGTATTGTGTTTCTGTATATTTTATATCATTAATAATTGAACAGTGCAAGGGCTTTCCAACACTGTCCAGTTCCAGTATGTACATGAAAAATGTTAGTAGTGGGAGAATTGTGACTTTATGAAAAAATGTTGTTTTCTTTGCACTTTATTTGTTTTGGAGGTGAATCAGTTCACAGAACAGCCCGAGGATGAGAAAAGAGCATCAGAAGCCTGTGATGTCAGTAAAAAGACTAAGTATGATGGTGACAAGTGAATGATGACCACAAGCTGGCTTCACAATTATTTATATCACTGATGACAAAACCATCACATAGATATTGCAATTCAAAGCACTTCCCTCATGATGCATTCAGGGTTATCTCATCCTTGGCATGCAGGAAAAAATTAACAACAGCAATCCTGCTTTACAAACTTTAGACATCTGGGAGTTTGAAAGACGTTTTACCTGAAAGAGAGGGACGTGCATTATGCATCATGGCAAGTGTAGGACCCAGTGTTTTTTGGGTATCTCAGCCTCTGCTGCACAGATTTAGATAAATCTGTCTCCTGCAGGTCCCCCAACTTTCTGGATATGAAATATTAAATGACTGCAGTCCAATTTAAGCCGAGATCCCGACCTCTCTCACCTTGAGAGGTTTGCAACTAAATGGCAGATTTGTTGTGCAAGTGTGTTGAAAGCCCGCTGCGGATTTTTGTATCAGCTGTTACAAAATCCAGACATTTCACCAAGTGTCACGCAATGGCTGATTTTGAGTGATGGAAATACAAAGAAATGGTGTGCTAGCTCTGTTTTGAATAGTTTATTCACATCTGACATGGCAACATTCTTGACTTTCTTTTGACGGGTCCAGCCACAGTAAACAAGGCAGCTTTAAGCATTACACAAAACAGATATACACAGATACAATATGTGCATGCTTTATTGATTCAAGGCCATTTTAGATTCCAGATTTATGTGAGCATTTATGCAAACGAAAAGGACCACGAACATACCAGTGCAGCCCCCCCAAAATGAACATGTAGCATCTTATGCAAAAAGCTGATGAAAGGTTGCAGGTGGCCTGAATTATAGCCCTCTCACAAAAAGCTCTGATTAAATTGTCAGACCAGGAACGTTTTCTTTTCCCCTTGTTTATTTCAGAATCCCACAAAACAAATTCAAGGTTTTCGCTGCGGCACTTGAGATACACATGGACGTAATTTATTCAGCGTCTTGATGCGCCGCCTTTTGAAAAATGTAAATGTGTTGAGTTGTTAATATTATTAATGATGATATCGGCCGAGTGAATACAGCTGAGGTGAAATCATAGATGACTCCATGCTTGAAGGCTCTGTCATACATCCCACACACATATAAAAAAGAGCCAAGTGTGATCACTGGGGAACTGCACTGATCAATAGCAAGTAAATAATGAACTCCAGACCTGCTTTTAGCTCCAGGATTACTGTATATTTCCTGCTGGCATTACACTGAGAATATCTTGTTTGAACACCACTGGCAATAAGGTGCAGATGGCGGCTGCGGTATACCTTTAAAAACAATATTGTGACAGGGCAGCTGGAGTATGGGTCAGTAGTTCTGTGATGCCGCTTCGATCTACAACAGATGGGCCCTGCAGCAGCTCTGGAAATCCCCTGGTATCCCCACAAAAACAACACTGAACTCCCTGCCTCCATTTTACATCCAGGAACTGTGTTTATTTGAATAACTCCTCCAAACCCATTATCTAATGACATGACTCAATGAGTCACTATCCCCCAGATACTGCTGAGGGAGAAACATTGGGTTTTTGGCAGAGAGCGACTCGAATGCAGTGGAAAAAAAGGAAGAGTTTCAAATGAATTACAGAGGAACAGAATATTGGAATGATTACAGCACATCGAATCTGCATATCTACGGGGAATATGTAGGACTCTGGGAGAATTACCTTGACACACTTACTAACTGCCAAGGCTTATCTCAACACTACTCACTTTTCTGAGGTGAGCTGATTTTCACCAAAAAAAACTTTCACTGATCAACCACTTATTAGAACGAATGCTTCACGCTCGTCGGACCCTGACTACATCCGCTTGGAATTTACCTTGAACTCACCAGAGAGATGTGTAACTGTTCGACATGACCCTCCGGGGGCCCATGAAAAAGCAGATGTGTCTAAGGGAGGGCCTGATGAGAAAACAAGATTTAGACAATGGACTAAGGGTGACTAAGATTTGTATTCTGTGTGTGTGTGCTTGTGGGTGACGCAATATTGCAAAAATATTTAATAGACAAAATGTGTTGCTGTAATTTAAGTTATTTTACTTTTAGGAGACTAAAGCTGTTTGTTGAAGATGTTGGTCAAACTGGCGTCATGGTTAAGGTCAGGGAAAGACTGCCTTTGTGACTAAAATAAATCAACGTTGGCGTGTCGTTGGAGACCAGACACAAAAACACAATCTCTAGTGCTGAAATCATCATCCACCCTGACCTCATTCTACCTCTTTGCAGCTGTAAAATGCCACATTATTTCCTACCACTGCTGAAGTGTTGTTCTGGAGAGGACAGTCATTATGCAATGCAATGCAAACGCTGGTTATTTAAGGTCGTGCAAACAAACAGTGGTGTTGTTTGTCTGGTGAGAAGAGTCTGGTATCATCAACGAGGAGCAACGGTCATGAGTTGAAGCAGAGACATTTGACAGAATATTTGCCTCAAACAACCAAAGAAATTCATCATAAATATGTTAATTTCAACTGTATCAAAAGTCCGTATCTGCTGATGTTTACAATGGTCATAAATGACAGAGGGGGTGGTGGTGTAGTGTAGCGGTAGTGGTGGTGAGGCTTGACCATTTATCACACCATTACAGAGGAGTGATGACTGAAAAAACTAAATGTCATTTCACTTCTTTACAACTCATTTCACTTCCAAAGTCATAGCTCTGTCTGTAGCCTTATAAAAGCTCCCAGGGGGTCCTATAAGTGAAGATTTTGTCTGGATCGAATAGACTTGGAAAAGATCATTTTTCAGTAAAGTAACCATGCTCTTGAGTTTTCCTAAACTTACGGCTTACTATGAAAATGGAAGACTGCGAATGCATTTTCTGAACTTTAATTTAGCCATTAATGTAAAAAAAAAAAAAAAAAAAAGGAAAAAAATTGAGTCAGACTCCATGTGCGTGCGTGTGTGTCTGTGCATGTGTGTGTCATTTTCTATCCTTCTTAAGGCAAAAAAACCTGTCCAAAATGACAGTGTAGCAGATTTGATGCTCTGATTGGACTATTTTGGTGTCAGTCAAATTCTGGCAACTCTGCTGAAGGGTGCTAACAGAATTTTTGTAAGCCGACACACCAGATGAATAACAAAGGTACCACAAACCTTGGACTCATAATGAGCAAAAAAAAAAAGAACTCTGGTCTCATTTGTACCACATTGGAATGAGCTGATGTTTGTAGAGAGCCAATCAATGCTCCGGCCCACAATGTCTTTTGCCAACTGCTAAACGTGGAGGATGTGAATGGGCACCGCCTGCTGTGCTCTCGCAGCCATTAGGTCCATTGATTGCTCTGCAGGGTCACATAACAGCAGAGCAGTATGAGGCTGTTTTATGGGACCAGATGCACCCTATGGTGCCAACACCGCTCCTCCATGATGTTCCCCATATTCCAAGGTGATAATGACTCCATACACACTGCTCAACAAGGGCAGTTTCATTGGAAAAAAAAGGGTGGAGGATGATGTCAAACACCTCACATTGCCCCAAAATCACCATATCAATCAATTAGTGAACCTTATGGCAGAGCAGTAGAAAAAGTAGATGTCAGCCTTCTCAAACCTTCAGGGAAATAAAGGTTTTCCTTCTATGGTAATGACCCTGTGCTTCATCACGATGCTTCCATAAAACACAGTTAAGGTCTGGAGAGAATAAGTGTTTTTAAGGGGTTTTAGTATTTATGGAATGTTCAGCATTTGAACACAGAGAGACTCAGCGGAATGCTTATTTTTTAAATCTGTGACATTTAAAAGTACTTGATGCATAAAAACCTCTTTTCGCTTTTCAGTCACATCCCGTTTTGTGCAAAGAACAGCAAACAGGTGATATTTTGCGATTTTTTTTTTTTCTTCTTATGTCCCATGTTTTCTTTCTTTCTTTCTTTTCAGTTCAGTTGGGGGCAAGATTGAAAAATCCATGTCGGGATAAAACAAAGAATTCATCTCCAGTCCAACATGTTGTGTGGACATGGCACCTTGACCTCCCAAGAACAAAACCGCCACCACCAAGTCCTGAGATTAGTCATTTTCAGTGGGAAGGGGGGCAGTACATGTTTCAATCGATGAAAATGTCATCAGGGACAAACCTATTTTCCTCAGCTCTGTTGTAGATAAATATTGTCCAATCCAGCACTGTCAATCCCCGTCTGCTATCAAAGGCAGACCCCACCAGCTCCCCCCCCTTTCTTCCACACATGGATACACTCGCTCACTCACTCACACACACATATCGCATCAAAGATTTCAGGAGTGAAACACAAAAATCCAAGGAAGGTGTAGCTGCTGGTGATGGTGTTTGTGTCAGATATGGATTTGTCAAGTGCTGATGAATTACATGTTTTGAAACGATAACCCCTATCAATCTTCCCAGTCCTGCTTTTGGCTAACGCAACGGACCCGACACACGCTGGAACACACAAAATCAATAACACAAAACGCGTGCGCGCACACGCATCAGAAAGAGGGTGACAGAAATGGATATAAAGAGAGAACGAGATGTGGTTTATAATTCCTGCCTAACCCCATACAGCAACCTGTCTTATAATAACTGTGATCATCAATAGTGTTTTTCGCGCTCCAGAAGAGCAGGTGAGGGGGTTTATTAGCGGATGATTTCAGGGCTCAGAAACATACAAACAACTTGACATTTTGCACTGAATGAAAATTGAGACTCGGTACATAGCACGACAGCTACTCATTGGAGTAATGCATGATTAGCGTTCAGCGGTGAATGGAGGGAAAGCGCTGCAGGTAATGAGGGCTGCAAAATAGGGGGCACTTCTTCCACAGTTCTTTGGTCGACAGCCGGTTTGTCTGACTTCCAAGCTGTGTTTATGAATCTTTGGTCTTTGCGGAGGCTGATTGCAAGAATCTTCTCATCAAAAATGACTGCTGCATAAGATTAAAAAAAAAAAAAAGCCTCTCGTTCAAGCATCACTGAGGAAACAGATAAAGTCGAGGCTTTCAATCAAATGAGTTTCCATCAAGTGAGTTTTCATAGTTTCTACTGTCAGATTTATTTGAAATGAAATAAGCTGCTGTGTGTTTGTGTGTGTGATCAAGTTATCTTGATGTAGACTGCTGGTGCATTGTGAGGGCACACATCTGTCCTGCCAGCGCCACACAATGACATAATTGCAGGGCCTCAGCTGTAGCTTTACAATGATCCCATGTATCACTCACACTGGTGTCATGGACCAGGGCCCTGTGTGCATGTGTGTGTGAGGGTGGGAAAAAAAAGGGCATCAATTGAGAAACTGAAAATGGGTTAGGCATGGATGAGTGTGTGTACGCGGCTTGCATGAATCTCTATGCATTCATGTTTGTGTGTGTGTGTAAATCGGGCAGGTGGCCATCACTGGCAGAGCCTCTCTCCGAGGATGTGTCTGAATACAGAGGGCCGTTGTTAATGGAGGGTCTGTCTCTCTGTTTTCCACATCTGAGGGTCCATACAGACCTCCACAGGCGCCCGCCTCACAGTGTGTGTTGGCAAGACATTCAGTCCCATCACACTGGGACTCTCTTCCTGTCGAACACCAGGGTGTCGAGGCTTTTCACACCACAGATCAGAGTCCAAGCCAAGAGGAAGAATAGGAGAAGGTCAGAGGGGTGTGTAGACGGAGGAAATGGTATCAGGATAATGGAGGCACGGCTGAACAAAACATCAGGGTTTTCAGGCAGGAATATAATACCAGGGGAAGTAGCAAATTGGCCAATCTAGCGCTGACTGTCCTTTGTTTAAACAATCACATTGTCTCTTTTGACGGTGAAATAAGACCACGCATTTGAATATATTTTTAGACATTGTTAATTGTTGTCACCACGAATCCTAACCGAGGTAATAAACTCTGTCATCGCTTCGATAAAAACCGAAGCAAAATACTAGATAGTAGAAATATATAACTGAAATATTTTACAAGCTGTTTAGTGTTTTCACATATAATTTATGCATTAAAAGCCAAAGAGAAATCGTGTACCGGACACTTCAGTGATTACATTTTTTGACAGCTTGTTTTTCCGACATGAGCATGCAAAGTAGGTATTTCAAGCCATTTAAAATGTGTAGCTTCATGTCCCAGGCTTCCATACATGGGATTTGACCTGAGATTCTTAAAGGGTTTGGATGCCAGTATAACCACCACGTGTATATTTTTACTTTCTGACTTTATCGTAAAAAATGTTGAACTTGAAACCTCGCATAAAATAAAAATCTTTCCCTGTGAGACACACGAAATCCCCCACAAGCACATAAAAGGAATTAAAAAGATGAAAAAGAATAGAAAAATGTGGATATATTGTGCAAATTGGGAGGTGAGCTGTGGTGAATCAGCACTGATTATCCCTTACAGCTTGTTACCCCCCGCTGCTGCAGAACGAGCTGCAGGCCAGCTCGATTGGAGGAGCGGACCTTTATGAATCACAGAGTTTTATGGGAAAGTAAACACTAAGTCAAAGCACACAGTACATGAAAACCTACAATACGTGTTCTCAATTATTCTGTGAGTCAGTTCAAATAAGCTCCAGAAAGGGTAAATTCAGTAATTCTTAGTTGTCTCCATGTCTGTCTGTACACTCATGTCTTCCACTTTGCTGGCTCCACTCGATCAAGTGTGTCAGAGGCAGAGTTGTTCTCATCACATCTTGTTGGTCTTCAGGTGCAAAAAGCTTTTTTACTTTTAGGCAGGATACCGCTTTCGAGTAGTTTTATCTCAGAATTCATGACATGAGACGATTGTTAAATCCTGACGTGAAGCCGCTCTGTAAGTGCTGTTATTTAAATATTCAAAGCAACACGTAGCAGTGCACTGTGGGTAGTCCGGCCAGGGAGGCTGTACAGAAAAAGTACTTGAATATTAACAATGGCAGCCACATGGTACCTTAATTTGTAAGCTTGTAAGCAAGTTAGCTTCCCAGACCACATCGGGGAAAAAAATGCTCTCTCAGGCCAGATTTTTAATTAAGAAGCTAGCCAGAGGGGTTATTGTTTTCACTGTGTGGCTGAAAACAACTTGAAACTTTTCCACGTTCCCTTCATTATGCCAGCCTTCTGAACTTGTTTGTAAATTGCTCTGAAACCCTTCTTTTTCCCCCTCTTTTTTTTTTTTGCAGTAATTTGGAGCATCAGATTGAATTAACCAATACACCCATAAGATTTGGCACAGTTTGAGGTCCTCAGTGGCGCGATGAAAGCGCAGTATGATCCAGGAAGCTGACGTGGTCTCTGAACATGGGTTATTATTTATGGAGATTGGCATTTCTCTAACTAATTATGATTTGCACCAAGATTAAGAAATAAGGGAGTGAAATATCAACAGAATACAAATGTGTGGGTCTCCAAACTGTTAGGATTAAAATATTTCAATTAGTTATGAAATAAATTAAAGTAATATTATGATATAATTAAAAAAATATGTCACTTTGATTTAAAGTATAACTGCTACATCTTTATAATAAAATCACACAAGGGCTGTTGACTTTTTAACCATTTTGAAGCACATAGAGACCGACTCATTTTCTAGGGCAGCCTATATGGCACTGCCTCATGTTTCCCCCATGTGAAGTTCACCCGAGAGGGCATTAGTTCATGTTTTATTCACCATCCAAGAGGGCACTTTTGAGGAGTTTTTGCTGAGTGCTGGAATTGCAGATGATATGGCAGGTGTTGACAGAAATTGTATATGGTATAGTCAGAATCATCAACATTAGCAAGCGTAACTAACAGGCATCAACTTCCTGTCTGGAACTAACCTGCTTGCTTGCTCCACTTTCCATGTGAACAACAAATTTAACAGCATGGTGGGCAACACATACGTTAAATGTTGACATACACCTTAAATTGTACATAACCAATACCATGTGGGGCGTTGTGCTGTGTTTGTGCACCGCAGAAGTTGACACGTGCCTTCGAACAACGCTGTCTCTCAGATGTCAGTCAACCACTGCCATGGGACACGTCCACACACTACACTTCGAAAGCTCAGAAGCTGTTTCCTCAAGTATGTTCTTTTCAGTTTTGAAAAATGGAAACACTTTCTCAGTATTATGTGTTTTTCACAAAAAGTGAGAGAAATTTCAGTTTGACTTTAATGCGTTTAGTTTTGACCTTGGTCTAACCTTTCTAAAATATTTGTGATTTCCATGGAAGTAAAAATCACTTGTGAGCAGAAACACACTTCACCAGGTAATGATGTGTATTATACTAAATTTCATGCATGATGAAATCCTTAAATCTTTATTTTTTTTAATCCTCTCGCTGCTTTCTGGTGATGCATTTCTCACTTTGCGTGTGTAATTTCATGCACCCCCTACCTCTCACCTCACTTCGAGCTTCCTTTGACAATTTCTCCTCATTAAATGTTCCTCCCATTTCACTGACAGCTTGTTGTGCTCTTGTCTGACTAATCAGAATCTCCTGCTGTTTGAATGAGGTTTAACAGTGTTATGCAACATTGTTTCATAACACTAATCATTAAGTTCAATTGATTGGCACATTAATCAGAGGAGTTAATTGGACAAGCACATGAATGCTAATAAGTGTCTGATTTGACAGAAGTAGAAATCTGTTATTAGATCGTACATCATCATTACCCACAAACTACTGTGCCCTGTGCAAAAAGGCAAAAGTGTGAATACGGAATTTCATGAGCATGTCTCAGATAGATGAAGTTTCTTATAATTAAGCCTTAATTGGATGTGTATCACTGAGGATTGGGGGTGGGAGTAAGTGTGGCAAAGGTAATCTCAGAGAATATGAAACTGGACTGAGTTGAAGGGTAGAAGAAGGTGTGAGGTTGTGTTGTGTTTTTTTTTCTTCTTTTGGTCTGTGTCAGCACTTTCTCCAGCCAGCTTTATTCAGGCAGTTAGCGACATCATTAGCGAGAGTCTTGGACAGTGTCTGACCTTTTCACCTCTGAGCAATCACACCCTGCATCATTTCCTGCAGACTACCAAGTTTGGTCAAGTCCCTGTGGTATTCTATAAGTTCATTAGTGCGCTGATGTGACAGCGCAGCAAATGGCTTTTTCCAAGACGGCAGCGGCGCTGAGAGAAAAAAAAAAAACTCAGAGAATCCAATAGGAAGTAGCTTTCTGTGTTTGCTGATAAGTTTTACACGTTATCAGAAAATAAATTCCCCAAATGACTGTGATGAACTTTGCACAAACTGAAAGTGATTGCCAGCCGGGATAGTGTGGCTGATTTTGTTTTAACCTTTGTGAGTCTGTATGTGTGTGTGTGTGTGGCGAAGTGTGGCCCTAGAGAAATCCACTGTAGCAGAAAGTGGAGCAGTTCAACTACTTTGACAGGGAATGCACATCAGTTGATAACTTTATTCTAATTTAATGAATATTGGGTTGATGTGGTCAATGTGGCCAGGTACTATAAATTTGATCCTAATCACCTCAAGGACAAAAACTTTTAATTTCTTATTATCATTGATGGGTTTTTTAAGGTGCTGACTTGATATTTAGGTGAGCTAGATCACAAATTTTAGTACACACATTCATGTCACCTTTAGGATGGATTGTAATCACTTTGGTAATCCCTTAACTTTCCCTCCCTTTTCCAACTCTTGACTGTACTTGTAGTGCTTATTAGAATGTGTTTGCATGCTAATATGCTAAACTGAGAACATGCTGACGTTAATATTTAGCTCAAAACATCACTGTGCCTTAGTGCGACCTCACGGTGTCCTGTTGCATTTAAACATGATTCATCCTTGTATAATTTGCTTCCTGCAATATTCAGTATACTCCATGCATATGTCACATTGCAGGCCGGGTTGTCATACAAAGTGACATTCTTGTGGTCTCCGTCTCTGTTTGGACCGATCGGCTCTCCTCTCCAGAGGGCTGGCGCTCTGCCCGGTGGTAAACTCCACGCCCTGCAGAAATAGCTGGATCAATTGATAGATTGTCCTCACATGCAGCTGCAGGGATTTGAACTACATTAGGCACAATTCAAACATGTGCCAGCCTCCTGAATAAGTTTAATTGATTTATTGGTTTGTGATTCTTTCTATTACATTATACATGTGTACAAACAATAGGTCTGTAGGCAGAGCCCATACTTTGGATGTACAGTTGATACATTTATGAACAGAAAACTTAATATTATAAGCTGCAAGTGGAAAGTTAGCAAAGGCTCTGATTACAAGTAACATTTCAAACACAAAATATAGGCTTCACAGCATCTGATGACAAGTTTGCCACCTACACGTCTGGCACTCACTCGTCTGCAGGTGCAGCGACTGACACAATGTAGAAAACAAGCAGCATTTAAATTTAGTTGAACTGTGGGTCGGTGAATAAAGAAAGTTATCAGGTAACTCTGGGACACTACCGAGTGTCTTTGATACACGATAGTGACACGTTGAGATTGCAAGATTAATCTAAAGAAGCATGAGTGCGCACTTCTATCAGAAGGAGCCCCGATGAGGAAACACTACATTTGAAAACACTGTATCAGCGCAATGATGCTCTATACACAGGATTTATTGATCCTAATAGACAACCTGTAGAAGTGAAGTGATGTATGCAGTGAGCAAGAGACTTACATACACACCCATATCCGTCATGTTTTGCTGAGACTAAAACTAATCGTGCAGTCAGGTTGAGTGTGTGCGCGCGCGGCAAAACGCTACCAACATGTCACATTTTCTCACAGTCTGTGCAGAACGATCCGGAGAACGCAGGTCTGTTGTTGTCAGTTTTATTTGGCTTTTTCTATCGTCACGTTCCCTGGTGATGCATCCATTTCTGTGCGCGAGTATCAGTGTCAGCCGGTTGATTCTCAGCGCCGGGTGGCCGACATGACTCGGTTTATTTATGGCGACAAAACATTGTTCTCATGCCAATGAAAAGGGCAAATGCTTTGAAAAGGTGTGGCAGCTGCATTCACACCTCCCCTACCTGAGACTTTTATCAAGGCGAGCACATGTGGAGAGGAGAGAGACTTCCAGACAGCCCTGGTAGACAACATGTAAACAGCATTTAGCGTAAAGACAGGTCCGCTGTTAGCAGACTGATTACTCAGTTCAGTTGTCGTCTGGAACCACACATAGATATAAACTACAGTGTACACCGAGACGTAGCTGCAGGTGCTTTAATTAGGAACTAAATAATGAAACAGAAAGGACGAATGAGCCTAAAGCAGGAGAAAAGGACTGGTGGCCAGACTGAGGGGGGAAGAAATGTTTCTTAATCTTAGCTTTGTGCCTTGGAGCATGGTAAGTTTTAATGAATGATTGAAAACCAATCATAAACGGTGGTACATTAATACTGCAAGAGGCCAGATGACCTTTTACTTTGAACTGAGTGAAAAATGACATTCTAGCTGGAAATTTTTTTGATTTATTTATTAATTTCTTTTTTTACCTATTGCATGATTCGACAGGCGCCCAATCCCTTAAGAGATTTCAATTAAATTGTCCTACTGAGTTCTTCACTTACTCGCCTTAATCTCTCTCTTGGCTTGTGGCAAAGTGTGATTTTGTTTTTTCCCCGATGTCATTTCCAATTTAATAGAAGTGCATTTTTGTTCGCCTGTGTTATGAATTAAAATGGAGTTCTTTATGGGCGGAGGTGCATGCTGCCATGGTTGAGCACCCCTTCATTCAAACGCTCTGTACCTTGAAGGTGAATAGTGCAGTGCCTATGTGAACTCCATAAATTGAGCTGTAAGAGTTCTCCTTTTGGTGCCGTTGAAGGTACGGCTCCAGACTTGCCCTTGAGAAGGTGTTTGCTCCTGGTGAATTATAGATGCAGTCAGTCTGGATAAGTCAGCTCACTCACAGGGTTGTATTTTCTCAGGAGACATTAGACTCTCTGTGATGAGTATCATCTCCATTAAGAGAGACAATGTCACGGCCATTTATATGATTCATTATACAAAAATTCAAATTAAAACCCGGCCGTTTGATGCAACTGCTCTGGTAATGCTCTAAACAAAATAACACAATCATCCCTCATACATTTCATGACTCAAGTATGACTCATGGCAGCTGACAGATCAGAAATCTTTTAGATTTTCTCAGCGAGGCCTTGTGATTCCGGGCTTCAGATTCGGAGGCATTAGAGGCTCTAATGAGGACAGCCCAGAGATCTGTGGACCGTGCAACTCATCCTCTCATTTCTCCACAACATGAAAAGACAAGCAGAGAACCGCCTACAACCCATCCCCGACTAAATGATGAAGCTTTTTGTGCTTGTAACACTTTTTTGGAACGACCCAACATTCCCTAGGAGACAAGGCAATCTTTCACATCAAAACTAAAAGACGTTTTGTTCGCGCTGCCCCTAAAATTATTCCCAGCTGACACACACAGCTTGTTAGTCCCCCCAGAAGCTGTCCCTGGGACATTTGGCACGAGGAGAGACACAGACAGTTACGTAAAAGCTAATGAGTGCCTAGCATTGGACAGAAAGAGCCTTTGGGTGCTCTCGGCTGACTGTCTTTGTATGTGTGGATGCGCATGTGCATCATTAATTTCCTAAATTAGAACATGCATCTGTCAGTCTTCAGGCCTGCGCTGATGGCTTGTCATTCACGGTTGGTTAAACAAGGCTGGTCAGTCAGTGTGTGCCTTCTAGCTGCACTCATCCTTGCTTTCAGACACATCAGCCGATGGCGAACGAGTTGCCACCCTCTGCTGTTTACAGGCAGTGCCATGGTGCTGACATGGCTCAGTCATGCTCTGCAGTCATATTAGAGGATTGCTGACATGTTAATTGATCCTTGGCTAAGCTGCTGTTCCTACACCTGTCAAGCTCCAATCAGGTGCTGTGTAGTGCTTTTCAGATAAATGACATTTTAACTGAAAATCATTGTGGTCAATAGCTCACATGTGTGTGATTAGACAAGATTCGTTTTTTTAAATATGTAATTGCAAGCATATTTTCTCCTTTATCTTAATTTTAATCTTGAATTTGAATTCCCCTGCTGTTCTCATCCTGACTCTTATAATTATTCATTAAATTGTTGTGAAAATCAATTTGTTAGTGAATCTTAAAAACCGGGACATTTTACAGATATTTGTTGGGACTCAGGACAGACAGCTCTAAACCTGGAGAATCCTGGATGAACCCGGGACATCTGGTCATCCCCCCAGCTACTGCTTTAGCCTGAGGAGAAGTCCAAAACTTGACAGGCCTCCAGTTGCTCGGCTATGATTGGACAATCATTGTTAATGACTTGAAAAGACACTAATCAAAGTCAATCAAATACTTCACACAGGGAGCAGAGTCTGGCAGAATCAGTGAAGTTTCTGCAAAGCTGAGTTGGATGTTGAAGAGAGAAGGAGAGGATGACTTTGTGATTCTCCGGCAATAATCAGTGAGGGCATTTGAAATGGAAAAACATAGTGAAGTACCTCACCCTGCTGTATAATTGCAGTGAAGCATTTTACAGGAAAAGAGCAGCATCGAAATTTTACTCTTGAAGCTTTCAAACAGGGACTTTGGTTGTGGTGAGTTGTGTCCTTGGGAAGTGCTTTTTTTTTCGCTGGTGCTATCATCTTTGATGGCCAGACAATTTTAGAGTCCCCATGTATCCGAGAAAATGTGATTTTTGTTTTGGCTACATTTGCTTTGCAAGCGTTACACTTTTTTTTTTCTGGCACACTCCCTGCTAAGTTGCATCAATTTGTCATGAGAGATATTAGCCTGTCATGACCCAGGTACATATTTTGTGGAAAGATTAACATTCCCCCCCTAAGCTCAGAGTGCAGCTGCCATTTTCCAAAGTGCTTTATAAATATTTTCTTCCTTTGCTTCAGAGTCAAGAGCCAAAAGTCTTCGGCGAAATATTTCTGCCAATATATAGATCATGTGCTGTCTCTTTCCGTCATTCTCCTGATTTATTTGTCTTTCTCCTCACACTTCATACTCCATATGTTTTATCGCTTCCTCTGCTACAACTGTTGCTTCTATTAGGTGAGTCTTGATCCCTAGATCAGGGAATAAATTGCAGTGGTTTTTAGAGGAAAGAACAAACCAGTGCTGATACTGTGCAGCTATGACACAAGACAGACTAGATTCACAACTTTATTTGCAAAAAGTATATCCAAATTGGCTCACAAGTTGTGTTCTGACAAGCATATATCACAGATGGCAAACTCTGTGATTTTAAGAAGTAAAAAACGGAGGAGTGAAATAAAGTGAATTTGAAATGCGCCGAGATAAAGAAAAATCAGAGGGAAAGGAAGTGATGCATGAAGGAATGAGCAGGGAGGAGGACGTGGAGCAAAGGTGGAGCGCAAAAGATCAAGACGTTGCATTGAAACTGCAGGGGCTTAGTGTAGACACAGCAGGGGGCCGGTGGAGGGAAAATCATGTCAGGGAATATCATGCTGTCACAAATCACATCGCCAACTCCCGGCTGAGATTGATCCGCCAACCTTCTGCCACCAGCCTTTGCACGCCCTTAGTTTTTCACTTCCGCGCGATGCAGCTAAGACATTTCTCTGCGAGGATATATATGTGTTGTTGCGAGCAGGTGACTCGGGTACCAGTGTGGGATCGCGAGGTCAGGGCTGTGACTGGAAGTGGTAGAAGAGGATTAGTGGCCCAGTGGAGGGAGAGAGCGGCCTCCCTGCAGTGGAGAACCAGCTGGTCAGCAAGCCGGCCATCCCAGCTCCATCTGTCAGTCACCTGCCCGACCCGCTGGGAGCTCTGGTAAATCTCCCCGCCTCCTGTAGCTCCCACAGATTATGTCATTCAGTTTGGCCCTACTGTACCATCGGTGGTGGAAGTGTCATGGAAAGTAGCATCAAAATTAACATGCAACCTGGAGAAAACAAAAAATATACAAAGTTAAATCAGTTTCAACTTTGACCTTTTAAGGTGTAACCAGTGAGATGACGACAGACCAAAAGCTTATTCTCCACAAGAAGTCTGCAATGCCTCTTTGAGATGATATAACAGTCTTGGCAGGATGTTTTGTTTACACAACTTGAAGCATTGTCAGATTGAAAAAAAAAAAACCTAGGTCGTTCAATTTCAATGAAGGCTGACTGATGGACGGTAGCATAGTTGTGCACCCTTGTGGCCACTGAATCTGGAAGTTGGACGTGAACAATGGCAGCTAAGGACTTTGTGCATGACATCATCATCATTTCCAAAGCAAAAGTATTAATTATGGCTTATGCTTGCGATGTTAATGATGAATGTTTTTTGCAGCTGCGTCCAGATTCTGTCAAACAAGGAGCTCCCCTGCTACAGCAGGGGCGGCGATTGCATCAACGAAAATGCGTTAGCAAAATGTTCCAGTGAAATGTCAGCAGTCAGATGGAGGTAATGGGGTTGTTGATAGGCAGATAGACGACAGTGGAGATTTCCTGCTACCTGGTGCACGTTGGTGACGTGAGCATACGCTACACGTTGCGTCTGCAGCGTGCTCGCTGCCCCCCCTTGTGGTGAGTTGAGTCGACAACGAAAGTTAACTGATATGAAAACTAGCGTGATGCAATCAAAGGTCTCAGAGCAACACCTTGTTTTGTGACTACTATCGTCTGATTTTAATCTTGGAAATCACCTTTTCCAAGAGATCCTGACCGACAGCTGTGCTCATAAAGGATCCCATTGTAGTAAGAGGTTGATTAGGATTTATATTTGCAGTGTCTTTAAGGTTCAAGGGGAATTCCCCACGTCATGAGTGGGACGTGTAATGTAGAACGAGAGCTTCACAACATTTTCAAACAAAAGGGCTAAGCCAGTGTTAGTGTTGTAAATTTACATTAGAATAGACAGGCTTTGTTAAAGTCCTCTCCATGATGTATTTAATGTTCAATTCAACCCAGTTCTGGAATCTTTGAACACTTCCCAGGAAACCTTATTTTCCCAAGCCTTCAATCACCCCAGTTCTGTCACTACTTCTGTTTTGTATCTCATCCATACCCGAGTCAGGTACCAAAAACAAAAGATTTTTTTTCCTTTCCTCCCTCCCTATTCAAAAACGTTGCTGCATTTTGTTTTTACTGCTGAATCCCTCTGACAGCTGTTGTGGGTTCCTGTCAAAAAGTGTTGTTTCTTTTTTTTTTTTTCTATCTCAGTCTCAGTCACACTAACAAGGAGTGAATAAACAGAAGGTAGAGTAGAAAAAAGCGATACCTCTGGAAAAGCCTCTACCCAAGAGAGTCAGCAGAATTCGGGAGATAGGTGAGGTTAAACTTTATGACATGGTCTTCTGACTTGTTTCCTCCTTCATCTGGTATACAGGAGTCCATACGTCCATGCATTATCTATCACAGCTTGACATGAGGCGAGGTGCACCCTGGACACGTCACACGCAGAAGAAGCGTCAAGGAAAAATGATCCAGAGTTGAAGCAGCAGTTTTCCATAATGGCTCAGTTTTTGCTCATGTTGCCGCCTTTGTGCTCAACACTGAAAGCCGCTGTCTCTCCCCAACAATAACAGATGTCAAAATCATGTTCTCCTAAAAGTTTATAACTGCTGTGTGCTTATTGCAGCCATCTTAGTAGAAAGCCAATTGTGTTTGATTGACTGTGACTGTGATTGGCACAAACTTGGCTCTATTGTTTGGCCACTCATGTTATCACATTTTGAGAAGCCCGGCTAGCCTGCAGCAGTAAAAGCAAGAGGGGGATATTGGCTCCTGAGTAGCTGGCATCGAGCCTCTTTCAGACAGGCAATTCCAGGGGAGCAATTGTCTGGTTTAATTGCTCCAAAAAAGAAAGACAGAGAGGCGGTGAAACTAACAAGCTGTCTACAGAATCAGTAATTTACAGGCTCTGTGATAAAAACAGATTTCTATTTTTCTATTTTTTGCCCCCCCTCCATCTCTCTCTCTCTCTCTCTCTTTCTCACTCTCCCTTTCCCTTGTTGTTCCAGTTATTGTAAAATATTCACAGGGCGGGCGATTGGGCTGGTATAATTTGCAGTTGTGATTTGCACACTGGGACAGACACACACTGATTTCACTAAGACTGATTTGATAGGCCAGAGCTGTCTACCGCCTCATCACCTGGCCCACTTCTAAACTAGAAAGCACTCAGAAAGCGCATACCGTTGCCAAGGCTGTACAGTCTTCTGAATTTGTTATTTTAAGAAATGCTTTAATGTACATCTGGATCTGCACTCTCAGAAAAAGAAGAACCAAACAGAACCATTAATGGTTCTTCAGCTTGTCTTCATAGGGAAACCCTCTCCACACTGTAATAAAGGGTTGTTTTTTTTTTTGTTTTTTTTTAAATCAGTTTTACTTAGAAATGGGTTTTATTTACATCCATGAGCAACAGTAAGTTGGTGAGATGCTGAAGAACAGGACCAAGAGCCTGTGTATCCTCACAGGACCTGCACACCAGCCTGTCTAGAGGATCTGACGATGATCTCCAGCAGTGGTTTCATTAGAGAGATGAGAGAAAAACAGGCTGAGTTGCATGATCTCAAGATGCTTCATCTGAAACCTTGTGAGTGTATCTCAGTTAATGGAACATATCTGACACTTGTATATCATTATGTCTCACCAGGGACTGAATCATATTGGCTGAAACCTTCTCTTATGAATCATCCCCACACTTCTGTGTTGCTCCATTGTGTTTGTCATCTACAGAAAACAGAATGCCTTATTTAAAGTACTTTTCCATCTTACATCTTACCATAAGCTCGACATGAAGTGTGGAGTTAGACTGAACTCACCTTATCTCCTGGATGTTTTAGAGCAGGGATCTCAAACCATGTACCACAGTTAAAGAGTAAAGTATTAATTAATTATTAATTAATCATCGCTGTGCATCAAATCAAAGTCAGCAAACAAGTATGAAATGAGTATTTTTTCTTCGGGAACTATTTTTCTTTAAATAGAAAGATCTCAATATAACCGATTTAGAACCCCTTTGGAAATCTCTCATGTGAGAACCCTTTTGAGACCTCTTTTCTGAGAGTGTGGATCTGCATCAAACAGACACAAATGTGCCAGATAAATATATTTTTTTCCCCCTCTTCAGTTTAGTGTAGTATTTTAGGAGGAAATGGCAAACATCTTGTGATGTTAAGAACTCCTTTAAAATATTTTTGGATCTCTTCCATCTAACTTCTTGTTTGGCCCATTTACGTATTTCCACTGCATTTAAATGAATCTAGTAAACTAGTTTTTGAGATATAACATAACCTTCATCTTCTTCATTCACTTTGTCATGTTAAACTTCCTTTTGCTTTATTTTCTTTAGTTTTATTCATCATCACTTTTTTACATTAATTTACTTTAAAATATTAGAGAGATGTGGTTTGACAGGGAGGGCTGTGCTTTCAGTTTTGCCAAAGCTTCTAGTTTTATTCTGCCTGCTTTTAAAAAAAGAATAATTCTAAACGACAACTGAGTCATTTTACTGCTGTAGTCAAAAGGCAGCCACTGCAGACTGTGACAGTCTGACATTTCGGGGTAATTTTCAAGTAAGAGTTGCCTGGATTTGAGCAGTACATAACCTATATAATGGAGGCAGAGCAACAGCAGGCACCAGAGAGTCGGCCAAATGAAACACGAGCCTTTGATCCTACCTCTGATATTCCCATCTATTGTTGTCACAAAACAGCTTCACATTTACACAAAAATTATTGATTGTTTTTCACAGAATTAATGACCTATGAAATCTGATTTGGAATCTCAGCGGTGAAGACAAAGTCATCCCAAAATAGGGGGAAAATAGGTTAAGAGCAGAATGTGTACAGCACTAAATCAATGTGCCACAGACACACACGCATCCAAAATATTGAATAGTCATGTCAGGGCAAATTCATGCACACACGTGAAGCCAAGCAGAGAGAAATGGACATTAGGAGGCACAGGCACATTCGCAAAAACAAAGTGTGTAGCGGTTGTGTGCATGCGCGTCTGTGTGTGTGTGTGTGTGTGAGGTTGTGGACCATGGCCTATTCCTCTCCCCTCTGCAGCAGCCTCCATCCATATTCATAACCTCCCACAGCGATAGCAGAGGAAAGGAGGGAGGGGAAGAAAGGAGTAGGAGGAATGAGAATTTCAGTGTGTACAAGTTAAAAGGAAAGGAATAAGGAACACAGCATTGTGTGTGTGTGTGTGTCCGTGTTTGTGATTAGGTTATTTTTTCCCATGATCCTGGACAGTCTAGGTTTGCCAGCATGAATTGGAGTGTAAACTAGAAGCCATAAACAAGACAACTAATGACTGCTATTATTATCAATCTTTCAAACACACCATTTGCAGTGCACATGAGTTCCACTTTATGGACTCAGCAACAATATGCAGGGTGATTTAACAGGGATAAGGGAACATTTTCCGGTTCATAACCATTAGCACCACAATTAAATTCAAATGGATATGAAAGCTCATACAAATATGCATGGAACGCATGAAGGCAAGGTCCAATTAATCATCAGTGGAGGAGCCTCAGATTCCCTGTTTCTGAAATACACTCTTTCTTTTTCCCTCACAGAAATCAGTGATGGCCAAAGTTCCAATGTTATTTATTTCAGGAGTAAGATATATATTAAGAATAGAATACACTTCCAGTTGCAATAAGTTGTATGTGTGTACTCTTGTGCTTTCTATGAGAGGACAATGTTGAGTTTTTGAAAATAAGGTCATCATTTCTTCAATAGGCTACTTCCGAGGGTTAACACCTGGTTTTATGGTCAAGTGGGCATTCAGACTGAAAACAGCCTGGCTATCAAAGAAACATGCAAGGGCTGCATCGATTGAGGCATGTACCGGTGAAATAATGAAATATGATCCAGTATGAGTAATACACTAGATCCATGACTGTAAAGGTTGATCACATACCATAACACTGCACTGTGGTTTATGATATTACAAGAAGGGATTTGCAATTCTTAAACGTCAACACAGCGACAGTATTTTTGTCTTTTTTCACAGTGATTGCAAGGTAAACAGAAATACAGCACTATGCCAGATGACATAGCGTTGAAGCAAAAGTTGGACAAATTTTGTGGACAATCCTTCATGATTTTGTCTGAGCCCTCTGCATTGGCACCCTCGCTGCCTATGGCTATATTTAGTTGTAGCTGTAGGATGGACTTAATTGTCTTGCACTTAATTGCGTTCACAGCAAAGTGCAACACTTGCGATGTGATCAGAAAAAAACACTTTGCTTGTTTTGAGAATACCCACCCTTCATCCACCTTTAGAATAGGAGCTAGGCTAAGCACTGGTGTTTCAATAAGAGTCCTCACAAGAACAAGTGTGTGTGAGTGTGTGTGTGAGTGTGTGTGTGTGTCACATGTACAACTGTGAAACGGAAAATCTCTCACCTCCTTCCCCATTTCAGATGCTTTTCACATTTTCTTTCATTCATTCTAACCTCTATTGAAGCCTCAAAAACCTTTGCGTTTTCCCTCATTTCGCAATGATGTCGAGATATAGACAAATATGCAGAGTGAAAAAAAAATTCAAAGGAAATAAGTTGAGATCATCATCTTGGATTGTCCGGCAGCCGTGAGAGTGATGATCTTGAGAATGTGTTGCAGATAAATCCATGGGTTTGGTGCAAAAGCACAAGCTTTTTGTGCACAGCTAAAGGCTTTTGTGCACATGTACCGTATCTGTCTCACACACCGACACACATCTGTCATTCTGTCTAAATCTCTCTGTCCCATCATTTCCACCTCCATTCCTCCATCTATTCATATCTAATCTCCCTTGTCTCTCTTTAGCCTTATTCAACTGTGTATTTCTTCTAAACATGAAAGATGTTTGCCTTTATCTCGGGTTGATCTCTCTTGACGTCAGTTTGGCATTGATCTGTCTAATAGTATCACATGTGCTAATGGCTCCTGTCATTCTATGCTGAGTTTAACGATTCTTTCAAGTTTGATTTCAACAGTTATGGAAATGATATGATTCATAGCTGAAGGCAATTAGCAGACACAGACTCACACACTGTGTCCACGCAGTCCCTGTGGATCATATAATGGGGTGTATAATGTGTTGTGTTTTCAAGCCAATATATGATGCAGTTAAAGTGCAGACAGTGATTCCAGCTGTCCATTCTCCGTGTGTGCTGAAAAAAAAAGTCAGTGTTCATACACAGCCCTGCTTCAAAATATGGGAAAGTGGCTTGGATCGAGCCATATTTCTCTTTGGCAAGTTGTTGTCTCTTTGTCTTGGCGACATACTTCCATGAATTTAGGGTGTAGCCTCTGAAGATGACCGAAGTGAGGGGTGTATTTGTTTGACTGCTGGGTTCCAATATCAACAGTGTTTCTTCAATATCACCAACTCCACCTTTAATTCCCTCCACTTCCCCCATATTATCAAAACACAGCCCTATTTCTACAACAAACAAAATGCATGTTGCAGTCCCTTCATGCTACTCACAATGTATATATTTTTAAATGTACAATACATACAAGCATTTGATGGGTGTGCTGGTGGTACAGACACATTTCATACACGCTGATCCAATATCTTTGGTTCATTTCAAGCCGTGGACTATTATTGCATGTCATTCACCCTCTCTACTGTTGAATAAATGCAAAAAATAAAATATCCTAAAAATGCTTTTAAAAAATTTGCATCATGATTAATCATAAACTGAGAAGTTACCAAGGAAAGATTTGAGAACAGAATCAAAAACGAACTGCAAATTATGTATTTCCTGAATAATTACGACTTAACAACTACATGTCATTAAAAAGTCTGCTGTGAGATACTAAGTCATTAAAACTACTTCCCTGACATCTATGAATCTGCCCACTGACCATGTCTTAACAAATCCATGCTGTTTCGCACTGTCCGATTCCAAATGATGCACAACCAGCCGATCAGCCTGCTTCTCAGGCTAAAACGATTAATTGGTCGATCGATTTGAAAATCCATCAACAGCAGTTAATTATGAATAATAATGAATTGCTTGAAATCTCAAACATTTAGTGTCAGCTCCTAAAATGTGATTTGCTGCTTTAATTCTTATTTTACAGGACTAGTGTAAACTGAATATCTTCAGAGTGTTGGTTGGCCTGCAAGTTAAAGATGTCACCTTTGGCTTAGGGAAACTGTTATATAGATTAAATGCTAAATTGACTAATTGGGGAAAAAAAACTATTGACATGTTGAAAAGACACTGAGTTACTTGCTTATTACAGTAAGTGCATATTACTTACTATTTTTGCATTTCTTCATGAACATCTGTGCTTCATACTGAGCGACCAGGAATGCATCATTTCTACTTAACTAACCAACGTGAGGGAGAAAGTAAAGCTTACACAGCCACTATCTAATTAGTGTATTTATGTAGCTGACACTTCAAGTCGAATGTCTTCAATCACTTTCGGATGGAGAATCCAATTCATGTACAGTATGCTCTCTGCCCACACTAGCTATTAGCTACCTCCGCTTGCCTAATTACTGTCATTCATCCTTTATCAATGAGAAGTGGTGGGAAGCAGCTGCTACCGGGTGCCTGTGTTCTCATATGCATGCAAATATACATGCGCACGCACACACACGCACTCAGACCTATACACAGAAAAACATGCACGACACTGAAAATGTCACTCAGTTAGAAAAGCATGATGGAGAAATGAGGGAAGTTTGTGCATATTTTGCCTTTTTTAAGTGATCTTCTGCCAATAGTGCACGTCTGTGTTTGATATTCCCACGCAGATCACATAGTGTAGCACGTTAAGCCTGTGTGTGAGTGTGTGTGGGGGGAAGAGGGGGGTAGTGATATGCAGGAATCTATTTAAAGCTGTCTCCCTGACACGGAGGTGATGGCATATTTTATTAGCTCGTGCTCAGGGACCAGCGAGAATCTCACCTGAGAACTCAACTGTGACACTGTGGATCCTGGACTTCTTTGTTCCTTCTCATCTGTCTTCCGATCCCGTCTCAGCTCCTCGGAATCATCCTGCCGCCGTCTCTCCCCGCCCACTCCTTCCACACCTTAATCCCTCTGTCATTCTTACTTCGCTTCTCTCCTGCCTCAATCCTCCAACCCCTTGCTGTGCTCGGGCCTTCTCGTAGCATCTCCGACAACAGGTGCCTGTTATCTGCAAAACGATCCCGCCGCGCTGTGCCTCCTCCTACAAACCGCTTCGTCTCATGACAACTGGCTAATTAGGTGTCACCACGGAAAATGAAAGGTAAACGGACAGTAGATACGGCAAAGCCATATAGCTGTCAACTCGCTCACTTTTGGCAAGAGAGGAGGAGGATTGGAAGAGAGGGAGATGAGGTAGATTAGGTATGGAGGTCAGTAAAAGAGTGAAGAACGTTGGAAGGACGATGAACGGATGCAGGGATTGGTATGAATTAGGAGGTAGGAGGACTGAAAGCTTGATAAATGCGGGCGAGGACGAGAAGATGAGAGAAGATATGCACTAAGGGACGTGGGAGGGGAGAAGGTGAGAAAGTGATGCGAGAGGCAAAGGCCACTGCTGCTGTTCCCTGTGGCCACTAATAAAATGCTCCAGTCAGACCTCTTGTATGTGCACACATGCATGAGAAAACACACACGCACACACACACACACACACACAAAGGGCAGGTAGACTTCCTGATCGATTGAGCCATGCCCTGCTCTGACGTCTCAGCAGGCCTCAAGATGAATGAGTTGACCTACGGAGGAAAAGAGAAAGAAGAGAAAAGGGGAAAAAACAAACCTTTGGCTTTTAAATCTCAGAGGTTTGTGTCATGTTAGTCACAGGATGGGAAGGCGCAATGTGTTTATCAACACTTGTGGCTGCTTTTTTCCTCTTCCTGTGCATGTATGTGAGTGTTTGTACAACCTTGTCTCCTGAAAAGGACTTTCATTTAGCCTCTAACTACTTTGAAGTTAAGAATAATGCATGTAGTGGTGGAAGAAGTAGAAGAGGCACACTGCTGAAATACTCAAGTAAAAGTCCTGCATTCAAATTGTTACTCTACTTTGAAAGTACAAGACTATAAGCATTAAAATATAAGTACCAAAAGTAAAAGTACTCATCATGCATTGATACGTAGCCTAATGTTGAACTTACGATAATACATGATGGTATATTTGTTGATTCTTTTTTGGATAATTAATTTGAATCTGCAAAGTAACTAGTAACTTTAGTTATTTAATAAATGGAGTAGAGGTGTAAAGTACCACCCCAGATCCAAAACAGTTTGGATGCTGTGCAAAATGTTAAAAACAGATTTTTATGGGTTGCAAATCATAATATGTTCAATTGAAAATAGTGCAAAGGCAAAATATCAAATGTTGAAATTGAAAAAAAAATGATTTGGGGTTGTAAGAAAAAGTGGAATTATTCGAGTAAAATACCTCAAAATTGTAGTTGATTAAATGTACTTTAAAACTATCTTCCACCACTGACTTCATGTTGGGTAGTAAATGAACAAGTGACAAAAGTGAACATGAAATTTTTTATCAAATGTTTCATATTTTCTCACGTTTTACACATAAGATCAATGGATTCTTTTAAGGATTATTTATTATTATATGTAACATCCTCTGTAGGAGGTGGGATTGTTTGTGCTGAAGACTTAATAACCTGTGTATCATTTGCTTTGTATGATACATGCCTGTGTGTGTTTGTATACATTTAGCTGTGTGTCATCGATTGTGTAAATCTCTGCGTGTTAAAGTGAGCCGCAGCCGGAGACAGATTTGAGCCGCTCCTGTTCCACCCGGCACTCGAGAACAATCCATCACCTCTCAGCTGATGGTCCACCACTGGCTGGCCTGTCACTGCCACTCAGACAAGGCAACGCTCACAGAGCAGCCAAGAGAATGACTGTTGTGCACTGAAAAGGGCACATCGACTAATAATTGGAACTGTGCCCACACTGAGCTCCAGGCTAATTAGCTGTGTACCACCAAAGTGTGACCTCCATACTAATAGAGGATATTTCCTTAGCAGCTTTTCAGTCTCCGGCAGGTAGCTGACAACAGACTCGCCTACCATTCACATTTCCTTTGGTGCAATCATGAAACGTTAACATAATATAATCACTCTCACAAATATTCGGTAATGATATTAATTTTTCATTAAGGCCATTAGGAACAAGAGCATCCAATCAATCAATCTCATTAGCTTCTTTGTCAAGTA
Source organism: Centropyge bicolor (assembly GCA_037975185.1). Lineage (NCBI taxonomy): Eukaryota > Metazoa > Chordata > Actinopteri > Pomacanthidae > Centropyge > Centropyge bicolor. The sequence continues at coordinate 2,629,480 of JBBMOC010000010.1, forward strand.
GTCTGTCTCCCTTGCCTGCACCGCATACAGTATTTATTGTCACGATGCTCATTTAGTGTCAGTGCTTATTTAAGTCATTGCATAGCTGTGAAAATGCCCGCTCACAGATGGCTTCCTATTACGTTCCATATAGAACATATAAATGAGAATATTAGTCAGGAGGATGATGACTGCACTGTTTCATGAGAATGGCTGTAATTTTCTATGCACAGTAATAATGACAATTCCTTGTTTAAGAGAACAGCAGGTACTGTGGCTGTGTAGCTGTAACTACGACCATCAATCTCACACACACACAAACGTGCACACAGAGCACCTGTCTGCTGTACTTACAGTCTTTGCCACACAAACCCTGAAACCATGTTTGAAGCAGGCCTGGGTCAAGCCTCTGAAATTAGAGTTCCAGCAAAGTCAATGGTAATGGATAAACAGCATAATGCATATGTCCAATACAGACTGTATGCTACATATGAATTTATTAATGCAGGATATAGCTTGGGTTGCACAGTTGCTGTAATGTGATTACTTTTTACAGTAGCATGTAGTGTTATTTAAATTCATGTTCATTGTAGCTTGTTGGCATCTTCTAGCAAAACAAGAGAAATGTGACTACCTTAAACTGAATTGTACTTATATGTTGTGGCTTGCTGACATGATGATGACCCTACATTTAGGAATCAGTTGAATCAGAGTTGTAGCATATGTGAACTCATTTCTTTGTGAGGACAGGACCATGGCTTACGTTAAGATAGCTTTTGATGGTCAGTAAATACCTACAATAAGTGTCTGTTCCTTAAAACAATAATGCCTTATTTTCTGTGTCTATGTGTATTTAATAATGCATGGTAAAATGATCAATGTATTTTAATATATAGAGTAGTAATGTAATTACTTTTTCACTGAGTAATATGTGATGAGTCATGTATTACGTTTTTCAATTTGCCCAATTTAAATCACATGAATAACTAAAACAGGCGAAGGATCAAGAATTAAAGATAGTGTGCCCCATTTCAAACCTTAATATCTCCTCAATGGAACAATTGTCGTGAAAATTGCCACCAAGGCGCACATCCGATGAAGTGAAATTTCAGTTGCCAAATTTATGGCAAGCATGACAAAATACTTGGTTTCTACTCACCCTTTTTGATCCAAGACCGGTGATGATCACTAGCACTGAATAAGCAGACTGGGCTGATAAAGCCCTTTTCAGACATGGACGATGTAACATTGCTGGCTTCATCTATCTGTCAAAGTGATGGCATTTTGTCAGTCAGACATAGGTGACTTTTGCATTAATACTTCTTACAGCTTCATTCTGATATGACAGCACATTTATGGAAAGAGCATAGGCTCAGTTTCGTCATTTCATTTTATTTGATGGTGAATTCTGCTTCCTGTTATACAACATTCGACAGCGTGGGAGCATTGAATGGCAGAATGTAAAGTCGGGACACTCCTTCAATTACTGTTTGCTCAAAGGGTGTATGTAAAGTGTTTTTGCTTTATATTCATGTATTCATCCACGTGGTTGGCATAAATGAACAATTGAAATACAGAGAAAGATACACGTTGGTCGAATTATTATTGTAGAAGGGTTTTTTTTGCCTCGGTTGCACTGAGGGGAAAATAGTTTGTATAGATTGAATTTGTGATTTGGTGATATGAAAAAATCATGAGGTAAGATTGTCATAATGGTTTTAACATATAAAGGACCAGGTTGTTTATTCTGAGACCATCATGTTGAATGTGTATGATGATGACATAGTGGCTGCATGTCTGTTCAGGTATTATTGGCAAGCTTGTGTCAGATGGTTGTTCTGTTTCAACTACATTGCTCAGCTTTTGAAGCCACTTTCCAATGACCATGACCTGCTTTTTAACTATATACATATGTGTTTTATCTATTCTGGACATGCAGCAGCACACAGAAACACATGAGCTGCAAGTGTGTAACTCTCACCATACGTGTAATGAGGGATAATGCAAGCAGCACTGTGGGCCAGTTAGTCAAGACGTGGAGAAAAAGTTTTCCTGCAGCATCATCTGAGGGAGCTTCTATATTAGTCTGAGGGTGCTTAACATCCTCGAGCACCCCTGTAGAACTGGGTCTGCTTTGAAGCTACCATTTCCAGACATGCATGGATGGCGAAAAGACAAAAAGCACCTACCCACACTTGCATGCACTCACACATTTTTGCAACACCAATCCCCCCCCGAACCTCCACTCCCAGGGGAACATCACTCAAACCACTGAAGAGCAACAGGAGGTGATTACTGTGATCTAGCCCTCCTCTCCTTGTACTCCAGTAATGGAGCCGGCCACAGTGATGCCTGTTGAGTTGATGTTTTAAGAGCTTTAATGGACTGGCGAGCCACAGATAAGAGCTGGAGCTCTGCTGCTCTATTTTGATGATGTACTCATATATATATACTGTATATACTCTGTGATATGATGTGAGGCGATGAGATAAATATCCTGACTTATAAAAATGTGAGGTCTTCTATTTTTCAGCCATGCAAATGAGAGTGTAGATTCTCGTGGATGGCGTCGCCGGTCGTCTCCAGGTGCTTCGGTCACAGAGGTCCCAAGAGGCAGCGCTTATAGGCTACTCTTGAGTGTTGGTTACTGCTTGAGTTACACACAAACAATGCATTTAGGGTGTTTTAAAAGGACCATTATTATGTTGTCTGAAGGCTACAATCACATTACTGCTCGAGTTGGAGACAGTTTAAGTGTGTTTTTACAGGCAATGTTCTAAAAGAGCCACGTCTGGTGATTTAGTCTATCTTTAGTCTATCTCTATTATAGATAATGCTGTGCAGCTCTCCCAAGGGCTGCGTTAGTAGCTCAGATGCCTTTATATCTCCTTGAACTTCACAATCCACCTCTTCAGTACATTTGGCTTGTGAACGTCTAGTCTTTTCTTTTTCCCTTCATGTCTTGCTCTCCCCTCCTTTTCCCCCTCAATGCCCCAGCCTAGCAGATTCAATATTGATGAAGCGGATCGATCAGAAGAGCACCACCCTCCCCTTTCTGTGACGGCAGGTCTTGACTAATCTATTCCTCATCCAATATTCTGATACAAGCAATAAATAGCTGAAGTTAAAGATTCCTTCCACTTTCAAACCGTAGTCTCCTGAGCAAAGAATCTTGACTGTCAAGACTTTATTTAGCGTTTGAACTACTATTTGCTTGCATCCTGGGACATGCAGTTTTTGCTTATCATTTACAGATGCACATTCACCTCCAAATAAGAGAAGCGATTCTTTTAGGTCAGTTAGTTGCACGATATGTTTAGTCCTGCAAAGATTAATCAGATTAATTGGCCCATTTTGAGTTAAGTTTGAGAAAGCTATCACCTTTAACTCACAGATCTGACCTTTAATTTATAGCACTCTCAGTTCAGACATAGACAATGAACAAAATTATCACCTATGTGGGTGAGGTGTTTTCTCATTATAATGTCTGATGAGGATAAAAAAAAAGGCAGAAACAGAGTCACAGCAACCTTTTCTTTTCTTTTGACTCCTCTGATAGTGTGATATGTCCTTTTATATCTCCCGTCCACTGACATCATTTCGTGTCAAGCCTCCACTCTTATAAGTCGGAGTTTAATCTCAACTTGAGGCCTATGGAGACTTCGCCACAGAAGTGATCCTTGACTGCAGCACCTCGAGTAATCGCAGAGGATTATGTGACTGTTGGTCTAATACGGAGCAATATCAATATCATAGTTTGCAGTACATCTGCCTCGCCTGGAATATAACTAGATACAAGATACTCTGATGATTGCCTTTTCCCTCCGAGACTCTAAACTGAGTTACGTTTTAATCTTCCGTCGGATCTAAGCACTTTGATTTACAGTATCTAAATTAAATGAAGTGGTCTGCTCCTGCAAAACTGACACAGTGAAACAGGCGAAGGAGTAATTGTGGGAAATTAAAGTTGTGCTCTGTTCGCTGTGCATTAAAGAAATGTAATTACTCAGACACTGTACCGTACAAACACAAGTGACATCTGGCTGGCTCTGGCCTGTAGGGCAGCAACAGTTTGGTCACACAATATTCAAATCATGGTTGACAATTACCCACAATTCCACCGTAGTTGCTCCTGAGGGACCTTGTGACTGAAGTCAACCACAGCGGCTTTTTATCACAGACAATATCACAGGCAATTATTAAATTGAATATAATGCCGTAACGGCAGGCTGGTTGTTTGCTCATACTTGTTAATCTGGCCGCTAACGGATTGTTTGTGTTCCCTTAATCCTCTGACAACAAGCCGGTGATGATGGTAATCAGCCTTAATTGTGAATTTGATGTGATTTTGAAATTAAGGCCGAGAGTAATCTCAGAAGAGCTCACAGCTCAGGCCATATCCGAATAAGTCTGATTGTTATTGATTGGCTCGAAGCATTGCGTGATTGTGTTGTGCAATGTTTCTGTAACACGGCGACCCACACGAGCGCAAACACACACGCGCACACACACACACACACACAACCACACCAAAGACAATGTTGTCAGATGAAATGTTAATCATTCCCTTCCCTGTGAGGACTTGAGAAGTAAACAGGGCTTATATAAATGTTCTCATGCACTCTAATACTTGTTAGCATTTGTAAATAAGACAACAAGGAGATAAGCTCAAATAAATGCATGCTCTTGGTTTTTGTCCTCACGTAACTGTAGCCAGTCATGGAAAACATGTAGAGGACAGAGGCAGAAAAAGCCCACATACTCCTTGCCAACTGCGCACACGCACACACGAGCACACACATACACTTGCACTTTTACAGCAGCCTGGGTAGAGGTCTCACAGACAGGAGTGTGTGTGATGATGGATGGGTTGTATCTACTTGCTCCAGACAGCCAGTCTGCAGTGTGGACAGAGGGATGGGGAAGGCCATCGGTCAACACACAATTTAGCCCCTGTTTTAACTTCTATGTGTGTGTGTGCCTGTGTGTGTGCACCTGTGTGTGCATGTATGTGTGTCGGTGCACATCCTGGCTGCCGTCCTGTCTCTGTCTCTGACCATGGTTCCTCTGGTAGAGGACTCCGGGCCACTTTCTCCCTTCCCATCTGCCCCGGCACCGCCTTTGCATCCCTCGGCTTGCCGTACTGACAGGCGGAGTTGCCACCGTTGATGGATGACTGTGCGCTTAGTTTCAGTGTCAGAGTCCTGCACCTCTGCTACCTGCCGTGTGGGTCCCTGTCAAAGACTTCCTGTTGGGTCAGCTATACTCTGCCCCCCCCAATCCCCCCCCCCCCTTTTTTTTTTATCCAGCCCTTCATCTTCATCTTGCAACTCTCTTGCCTCTCCTTTATTTAGCTCACTAGTGGGACCTCTTTCAAAAGCTGGAGCAGTGTGTAAAAATTTCCCAGAAATAGGTTGTCAACCTGCTAACTTTTGAAGAACCTCTGAACAAAGACACTGATTACGCCGCATATAACGCTCTCTCACATCACACGGAGCAACATTTTCATTCGGAGCAATTCTCTTTCAATCAGCTAGATCGGTCGAGTTTATGTAGATTTTAGACACAAAGCATGTTAATGACGGCATTTTTCTTAATGAGCTGCATGATGTGAAGCCGCTGCTCCCTTTTTGTGCCAAGAAGTTGTGCTCGTCGGCGCGTGTGAGTGTCTGCGTGTGATGGCGTGAGGGCACCTGCATTTGTCAATGTGTGGTCGTGCGTTCATTATACAGCAAGCTTCCTTAAGAGTGACCCCAGTTGTACGCCCCGCATTTTAAATAGTGGCCCTTTGAAATGAGGTCCATAAGCAAAGCACTCATGAGCTTTGTCTGTGAATGTAATTAGCCAATTAGTCTGTTCTTTATTAGAGACCAGCAGCAGCCATGCGTCTCTGCTACCAGGGACTAGTTAGTGTGTTCTAATGAGCCTTTAGCTTCCAACCAGAAGCCCTGTCAAGCATTATTAATAAAGAGGCTATTTGTGCAGGCCTTCCAGTTTAAACACTGTTAATGCCAGAGAGCCATGCTTATTAAGACTTATCTGCAAGCTTCATGAACAAGGTTGCGCTGTAAAACCACAGCAAAAGAAGAAAGGGATTCATTCAGCTCCTATTATAGTTTTTATTCTTCATAATTCAATGTTTGTGTATTTGTTGTTGTATCCTTTGATTTCCACACAATATTGCAGGCACAGATACATGCTCTCTCAACATCTACTAAAAATGTCCTCAGACAGTCTGTTTTACAATTATTTTCATATTATACCCACATTTTCCCGAATCATTGTATTACACCATTAAACTGTCAGTGGGAACAACGAAGAGCTAAGACACGTAGAATTATTTATTCTTTCTGTGGCAAAGACGAGATTATATTTATGTTTCAATTCTTCGTGCTGCAGCATTGCACCGTAATCATTCCCGTCTTGATATGCTAATAACAAAAGCAATTTGTGACAGGTTAGTTTTAGAGTAATTGGTGTAGGATTTCTCTGAGCTTTGAATTGATCAAAGTGAGAGTGGAATGAATAAAGACATAGAAACTGCAGTCGCTGTGTTTGAAGGTTGAGCTCTGAAAATGATCTGAAACACAAATACCAAGCAGTAGTATTACCACCACTACCACAAACTGCAAATTGCAAAGGACTGGATGATTACACGAGTCTGTAAGACACTTCGTCATGAGCTCATGCAAGTGATTACAAACAGGCTAAACAGTTTAACACACCAATCTGAAGAAAGAATAATAATAATAACATCTGCTAATGAAATAGGTTATAGTATTTTTACTCAATATAATACTCAATAGTATCTTAATTAGTTAAGGGATTTTGTGCAATAAGAATAATGTTGTTGTGCTCAAGTAAAAAAAATCCCTCGTTACAAACAAAATTATGATGCCAACGGAAAATTTCTATTAGCTGAAGAAAATTCAGCAATGATAGATTTACAAACAAATTAACAGCTGAGTGTAAGAAGTCACACTGATGTAGGATTATCGGGGTTTGCAGGATGGTTTCCTGCCACCTGTGGCGCTACTGAGTGCAGTTGCTGTTGTTCACCAATGAAACATCTAATCAGATATCTGTGGTGAACATGGTGTTTTCAGCCAACATGAGCTCATAAATGTAGATGCGTGCTCCCAACTCTGATAAATGTATGGCAGGTGGTGTGAAAATTTACTAAAACCAGCAAAAGCAACTCAGGATTTAGACCAAACTGAGAAAAGGAACAATGAAAAAATGGACAGGCCGCATAGTTTATAATTGAATTTACCCGCACTTGAATTAAGGTGCACTTTTGTTACTTTACACATGACTGACTTTGACAAGCATGTTCCACTGTTGTTAAGAAGTTCACCAAGTCCAATAAGGCTGAATGTTTGAAATTGGTGCTTCACCTCACTTCACCCATCCAAGATCATGATACACCCAGCGTCAGGCCAACAAATAATACATTCCAATTCTACTCAGGGTTGGATGATCTATACCATGAGATGATAGATAAGAGATTTTGTTTATATTGTGGTTACTGTATCCATTTAATACCTCTGGTTTTATGAGGCTCTTGTGGGCCATGTTGCAAATCAATGAAACAGGGCTGCTTCATGGCAATATTGGATTTTTATGAGTTTTGGGTCAATGCAATTGCCTTTGTTTCTCTTCTGAGCCAAATCAGATAATCTTGTCTGGTTATTTTATCCATAAATAATTGATTTTCTGCTATATCATGACATGCTCATATTGTGATGTAAAATGACATTTACCTTGAGATTGCTCAGCCTTCTACATCTGGAAATATTTTTCTTTCCTTTTTTTGTTCAATTTTTAATACTCCCATGGAGTAATTGTTGCCAGACGGAGCTGGTTCGACGCAGAGCTTCCAGTATAGGTGAACATTATACTCTCTTCCTACTGGATGTGAAGCCACTCGAGCCGTGACTGCATCACGGCACGAGTTCTCCAACTGTATGGAAATTCTGCATAACAGCAGACAAGACCTCAGCTTATCTCAGACGCACAACTGTGTAAACCACCTGGGACTCTTTACAGTCTGAAATGTGACTGCTGCTTCTCATTTTCTCTCTCTCTCTCTCTCTCTCTCTCTCTCTCTCTCTGTCTCTCTCTCTCCCCCACAGCCTCTCTCTCCACAACACAGGGATGAGTGACGCCGTCGCTGCCTCGCCTTTGACTGGCAGAATAAACACTGTTACCACAACAGCAACGCTGGGAGACAAACTACAAGCAACAACAGAGGTAGACAGACACACCACAACTGTGACAGTATGCGGCAGGAGAGATAAAGGTGTGACAGTGTTAGGAGAGAGAGTTGCGTGAGCCCACGATGATAACAGAGTTAGGAGGCAGATATACGATGATGGCGTGAGAGAAGATTCACATTATATTATATGACTGTGACAGTACAGGAGGAGGTCTGGGTGGGGGAAACTTTGAAAGATGATAGTTGGTAGAGGCAGCGACAGCGAGACTGAAGGGTTGGCTTGGAATACAATCATACCCAGGGTTTGTATATTGCTTTGCTACTGTTGCGAGAGGGATTTTTTTGAGGCACAGACAGACAACATTCAAATGGTGTTTAGAGCACAGACAGGTATGGTATTAGCACACTCAGGCTGGCAACTGGCATTCAAGAAACCTTTTAAGTCCCACCTTGCTCTTTCCTGCCTGTAATTAACACAAGAAAGAGATCGAGACAAAAAGGTAAAAGAGGAAATGGGTAAACTGAGGCGGGGGGAGGGGGGCTGGGGGCTGGTGGTGAGCAAGAGTAAAAAAGCAAACAGGAGCAGAAAGATGGAGATGAAACACTGGAGGCAGAGCAAGGCGCGAGCAGAAGGAAATTTGCACAAGGACTGTAAAGCATGCCAGAAAATCGCGGCAAGGATAGAAAGACCAAAAGAAACAAACAAAAGCGCCGGCAGAGAAAGGGAAGCAGTGAGAGGCAGCGCGAACAGAGAGATAAAGAAAGATTGACAGGCCAAAAGGGAGACCACAGAAATGTAGGTACATACCGCCGGGCTGATATTGTCATTCTGTGCAGCAGCCCAACTCCAATGTGCTGATTATGAGAGCATCATTTGAGACTGACAACCTTGTTCCTATAGTACAGCATGCCAAACACATTCCCAGCCCCCATCCTTCTCTCTCTGCGTTCTCCCCCCTGAGCTCGCACAATAGCCGTCTGATGAAGACTGAATGATTGGAGGGGGAACAAAGTGAAACGTGAGAGAGTAACAGAAAAACACACACTTGGAGAGGCTGGCAACGTGGAGAGCAAAAAGATGGAGATAGAGAAAGAGCGGAGAGGAGGTGTGGAGAACACGGGCTCAATGCAGCTGCAATTAAGGGAGCGATTTTGTGCCAGAGAATATGCTAATTCCTCCTTTGTGTGAGCAGTTGATTGGCCATTGCGCTGCACACCAGGCGGTGAGGGAAGGGGAAGCGGTGGGCTTGGACGCCTCTGTCTGGCACGACGTCCATCACAGGCCTCATTTAGCTACACCAGCGCAGTTAGCAGCATCGGAGAGGAAAAAAAAAAAAAAAGGCACACTTTCGTCAGCTGCCTCTCCGTGCATCAGCGTGCACATCCGAGGGATGTAAGGAAAGGGATGCTAGCTCAATTAGCAAGCTCCAGAGACAGAGACCGGAACAAAGATACTCATTAATAGTCACGTATGACCTTTATATCTATGAGCCGAGCCTCAATCCACTGAAGACTGGTTGTAATTTTGGACCTGAGGGATTGTGGGAATATTGGAGGAGTTGAGGCTGCATGAGAGGAAAGTGAAGCTGCTGTATCATATCCTCTGCAGTTAGTTTTGTCAAGGCCAAATTGAGACCTGTAGTGTTTCATTTTACAGATACATTTACAATAAAAAAGCCTCAATATATATTTTCTATCTCCATATTTAGACAGAGATGAGATGACGAAGTTTGTTCCCTTGAAACAGTGATTTCTATGAATAATTACAGCTACAACAGAGCAGCTCATTGTCTTCTTCCATTTTACAATTGAACTGCATACATCACATCATCATGGCATCAGATCTAAAATAAGCACAAGTAGACTTATATGCTCTCTGATTCATGGTCCATAATGTTGCTGAGACGTGTTGTCATTCAGCATATTGCCTCCGCGGCATGGCACACAATTAGACACTCTTGTGAGGAAAGCGGAGGCAAAAGCACCACAAGGCAGCAGCGTCAGCCTGCGAGCGGAGGGAGTGTGGCTGGTGATTAGCTTTCCTCGTGCAATGTGCACACCTGTCCCCATCATATTGCACAGTAGGCACTTGAACAGTGGCATGATGGGAAAAGTAAGTCGCTATCTCCAGTGCTGATCAAGCATTCCCGGCTGATGTAGTTCTTTATTCGAGCAAATACTGTGGCTATGAATCTTTGTTTTCCTCCCCTTCCCCTGTCTCCGACATAACAGATTTTTTTCTTTTCAGTTGCAACTTAAATGCATTTAGAATAACAAAAGGCTTTAGTTCTTATATATAATTAATCACTAATGCAGGAAACAAGAGAGAAGCACCATATAGAGTTGTTGTCCATAATTTAGATATAAGCTAATTGGTTAAAGTCTGATCTTGCTGCAATATGAATCAGGTCTGGCAGAATTATCAGATGTGCTCTTCTTAAATGAATCCTCACTTTGACGTCCTTCAAACCTCAGCTTTACGTTACATTCATTACTTCTGATTATTAATTATGAGAAGATTATAAGAGTTTGAATTAATTTCTTTTTCTCCAATTCTCATCAACAAGTTGAAAGATTAAATATTAGAAACACCACTCACTTTAACTCCACAAACAATCTCCAAATGGTCATTGTTGTTGAATCACCACCTCTCTGAAAGTTTCAACAAAAAAACATTATATGCACATAATAAACTGGCTTTAACATTTGATACTGTAGGTCAATTTTAGTTATGCAAATTACTTATAATACAGGATCAATCTCTCTCTCTCACACACACACAAACACACTTACACACCCTTTGTCTTTGACTGATGATGTCAGAAACAGTCGGGTGGAGCGACCTGCTCCATCACCATCTGGTCCCCAGGAGAAGGAGGCACAGCAGTGCTCTCACGATGCACACCCACTCTCTAGCCCACATCACACACACACACACACACACACACACACACACACACACACACAACTTTAAGGCAAAAGCCAAGATCCTGCAGTAGCAACTCCGTGAACACACACACACACACACACACACACACACACACACACACGCCAACACACATGCTGGCACCAATAGGAGCATTCACAAGCACACGTACAGGGACATGCAGACTTCACCACCCACTCTTTCTGCAACGTGCAGTCCATCTGCTCACTGTACCACACTCTCCATGGATTTAGATGGCAGAGTCCAATATGTGATGTGACTTACCAGCTTGCTGTAACTTACAGTCCCAGTATGCGCAGGTATATCAGCTACACATGAAAACCACCAGAGCCTGGCCAGTACATGGGCTTGGCCAGAATTGTTGGCAAACTAAAATGTTTATCTCACATATGACTCTCTCAGTAAATATGTCAATAAGTAAATATATGTGCCAAGAAGGAACTAGAAATTGTGTTGCAGAAATGCCCAAAAAAACGGAACAAATAATTGGTTAATCCACCAGGTTACACACAAAAAGAACTATTTTGATTGTCATTTTTTTCTTGCAAATATGCCAGACATTCATTGGTTCCAGATTCATACTTGTTAGGATTTGCTGCTTTTTTGTCTTATGCTTGACATTAAACTGAATATTTCTGGGTTTTGGGGCTGTTAGCTGAATGAGACAAGCAATTTTAGGGCTCTAGTAAATTGGACATTTTTCTCTATTTTCTGATATTTTGCAGAACACCAGAAAAATAGTCTTCAGATTAATAGATAATGATGAATTTCTTACCTTACAATATCCCACTCTGCATTTGTTGATCCGAAATTCCTTAATAAGAAAATTTTAGATTTAGATTTATTTTTGACTTCTAATTATCAGTTTGAGTAGTGCTCTCAATTAGCTCTACAAATCACAAACACAGACACAAAAACCATCCTGATCTCATTCCCAGGTCATCTAATAGCAACATTTTGTCATGTCCCTCGGTGTCTCAACATGCCCTTTAGCATCTGTATGAGATGCACCAGGCTTTCATCTAACTCCAATATAAATCCACCTGCAGCAATATTAGTAGCCCAGAGCAAGGTGACATAGTATAAAGAGCAAAAAAAAAGTCCCCATGGGGAGGAGGTCGGGGTGGATGGATGGGTCAAACACAGGACTATCATCCAGGTGACTGAGGTTGGTGTCATGTTTGAAACCAAAAATCAACACTAAGTTAAGCACTGCATGTAAGCATACTTATTTCAACTCAAACCATCATCTTTTACTGAGCCTAACCAAGTGGTGTTGGTGCCTTAACCACATGTTAGAAAAGTTTTCTGGCAGATGACTTATAAAGACACTAAAGTACACCCTGTGCATCTGTATGAGAGGCGGAGGGACGTGACAAAAACGATGATATTTGACGAATGGGAATGAGAAGGGGTTGCGAAAACATGCACTCTGGACAAGATAAATACAGATATTCACCAGAAACAGGCAGGCACTGCTTAAGGTCATAAAAATGCCCCGAGGCATGTTCGAGAACATACAAAGATCCATGAATAAAATATACCACTCCACTCCGAACAGGACCCGAGGCTCAGACACCAACATCTACACTTGTGTAAACACCGCTGAGAAATAATATACCAATAAAGAGATGTTGAATGAAGAACTGTCACATGCACGAACATGCGGGCGGTGCGCACATGCGTAAAATAAATTCCCAGAGCAATTTAATGCAACACTCAAACCAAAGTGAAGCTGAATGCCAATTGAGAGCAGACTACAGAGGAGATCAGCCTACGGTACAGAGCTCTGAGCGCTCAGGTTGCTTGCTGCGGCTTAAAACATCACTGATGGCTGTTTCACCCTCTGACTCACTAAATTAACTCCAAATCCATTTACCAGCGTTGCAGCTTAAGCCCTCCAGTTTGGTCTTGGTCTTCAGCGGTTTCTTCTAATTGAGTTTCTAGTAATTACCACAAGGCTAATGCATTGTAAGTGCCTTCTAAATCAGGGGTAAAGATTTTATTTCAGACTACAAGTGCACATAGCGATCGCATGCAACGGGATGTAAGAGAAGCTTCGGGATCTATGTGGAAAAACAACACAGATCCACGGCAGACCTTCACGACAGGCAGCTCGCGTCCCAAAGAGAGGATGATCGTCTGTCACGTGGTCTCGAACCCCCTCCCCCACTTCGCCTTAATCCGCGACTTTGATTTGGAGTGCCAAGCAGAGGTAACCTGGCTGACACGCTGCACAGGGGCCTTTGATCTGCGCTGGCAAATTTGACAACAATGAGTGGGCTGACGCCGGCTGGATAAATACACTTGAAGCTGAACAAATTAGCTAGTTACCTCGTGTTACCCGTTTCTTGATACCACTGAAAATACAGAAATAAATCGGAGGACTTTGTAGAATCGTGACGGGATTGTGTGTACAGTTCCTCCGGCCTTTCATTATCTCAGTGCCTTTTTTTTTGTTTTGCTTTCAAACTTTGTTGTGTCGGTCAGGAGAGAGCGAGGCAGAGCTCACCAGAGACACGAGTAAACACACCGCTCCCTTACCCTCATGAAGTTGCCTGAGACCTTCCCTCTCTCTGAAGACTCCTTTAATTAGGCTTTAATTGCCTTATTAGCTCTGGCTATCGATGGAGGAGGAAAGGCAGAGAGAGAAAAAGGTCAGGCAAAGAAGAGCGCCGGAGAAGAAGAAAAGATAACAGGGCAAGTAAACAAGGGTGGGGGGCAGGCGAAGCATCCACCCACACATGCTCACACACAGACATGCATGCGGGAAACTCATGCGCATGTGTATACGTGCACGGAGCGCACCGCTGCAGGTGAAAGTGAGGCCGTCTCCTGCGGGAAAGAGTTGTCAGGCGTTATAAAACAAAAAGATAAGACGGACTGCACTTACATGACTACTCCTTCAAGAACAGGCTCCGCGGTGCGCCCAGGCAATTGACCCCTCACCCTGACCTCGGCATGGCGGGGGAGATGGACGAGGTAGAAGAGAGAGTGGAGAGGGAGAGAGGAGGGGCAACGAGAAATGATGAATGAGAGGGATGTGGAAGAGGAGGAGATGAGCAGGTGGGGGGGGAGCTGGAAAAGCAGGACAAAGAAGAGGGTAAAGGAGAAGGCCACGGTAAATATTCTTCAGATGACTCTCAGCTCAAGCCTCTCTAGTATGCAGGGGCTGGAGTCTGACATGCAAACTATGGGCATTAGCATATGATATTAACCTGCTACATGCATGAGTTGTGAGCTAATGATTCATGATGTAAGCATTTAAAACGTATATTTTGTGTTCGCTGCCGTGCTTCTACCTTGCGTCTTGCATACGTTGCAGCTCCAATCTGCCTTTTAAAATTCATAGACTGGACCTGGCTTGCTGGCTAATTCCATTTTCAATTTGTGTTTTGTTGACAGTGATGGCATGAACATCATAGCTGGCATTTGTTGTTCTCATTAGCCTGTGGCTAGTAATAACCGTTTCAAATTTCATTCCGCTGAGGCAGAGAACAAAAAAAAAAAAAAAAAAAAAAAAACTTCAAAGATGTTAAACTTAGTGGAGTCGAAGTCCAGCGAGCAACACAACACAGAAATAAAACTAACATCTGTTAGGCCCAACGAGAATAACGGCTGACTTTTTTTTTTTTATCACTGCTGTAGGCTTTACCAATCCATCTGTTGCTATATCCAACTCCACCTAGTGAAGTGATACTATAAAAGGATGCCAGTGGGAGTGAAGCTTTCACATAGGAGCATCTGCAGAGGCACTACAGCAAGTTACCTTTCCACTATCTCCTCTTCATCTGCCACCCACTGCACACACAGCACCAACTTCATGGCTGTAACCTGAGCAAGAGCTCCGTTGTTTGTGTTAGTGTTGATTTGTATCTCCACTGTACGCGTGCTCCCATGTGCATGCCAAAGTGATTGCACACCTTTTGCACTGCGACCGTGCACCGCCGAGCGCGTTCCTACCTGCGCTTGTCTACGTGTGTGCACGGGCGACTCAATCCATCAGGGAAACGGGGGAGTGTTTCTTCCTTTCCTGCACGTCGTTCCCCAGCCTCATTAGAACCCATTCAGTCAATCAAGCATGAATCCCTAACACAATAACATGCAAAGTGCTTTGTCTGGGTGTAATTGGCCTTGCCAGAACTGTTTTTCTCCAACGGTTAGCTTCTCTCGCCTCGCTCAGACCGCAACCAGGAGTCCCGTCCAAGAAACGCAGCTGGCTCGAGGAGGATTGGAGAGATGAAACCAGGAAAAGAAAAAGGGATAAAGATAAGGAAGGAAAGATTAAAAGGAGCAAGATGCAGGGGCGGGTATGGATTATTGGCCTCGTCTCTGGATTCATTTCAGAAATATTAAGTATTTATAAAGTAATTTAAGCCATTTTTCATACAGTTCTGCTCTTGTTCAGTCTGGATGTTTTCTGCATGCATTAGGCCAACGTGCACGCCCATGTGTGTGTGCGCGTGCATCAGTGCTGTGTGCGGTCATCCGGAACTCCTGTCTGTCACAATCACACATGTTACCTATTACCATGACAAACCAGTTGACATCCCATTTCCCCACACACACACACACACATAAACGCACCACGCGAGCAAGGAACTGCACACATGCACGCAATCGCAAAGGCATGATGGGAGATGGATAAGGCATGGGCACAGAAACACGGCCCCCATCCATATCCCCGCAGGAGAGACTGTTTGTTCGCTATGATGGGTGACACGGCTGACTGACACTTCCCTCCATACCAACCCAACAGGCCGGTCTGCTGAAATTGTGTGGTGACATTGTTGATTAAGCAGGCATTCAGTGTATGGTGTATGCGTTGTCACAGCGTAATGGGTTTACTGGTGCAGGGAAATGCAGTGTGTACGTGTGCATGTATCGTCGTTTGTATGCATTGTGTGTGTGTGTGTGTTACATGTGCTTTCTGAGGACATGTGACTGTAAGAATCAAAGGGATATGATTTGACTTTGAACGAGAGCTTTGCATGACTCCAGCCAGGCCACAGCACCCCCTCACTGCTGAGATAATCATCACCAGTCGAGTACTGCCATCTAGTGACCTTGAAAAAGAGCTTCTCCTCATGCAAAAATCCAGCCAAGAATGATTAACCGCTTTAAATGTGGAGTCACATTTACTGGAAAACTGAACTTAAGTGTGTGGAGTCAGCTGAAAGCAGCACTCGCAATAAAGTTTAATTATTGAGGCGGATTTAAATGGACACAGCAGGATTAGTTGTTTTTTTTCCCTCCTCTTAATAAAATCCAAATTCATGAGTTTATCGTCCTCACTTTCTCACTCTTTCCTGGATCTCTCAGCCTCCATCAGATCAATAGCTTTGTTTGTTCCAGCAACACCTCCCAGTGTTTTCACTTGTCCCTCTCTGCATGATGCGAATTGGACGGCCTGTCCTGTGCCGTGGTTATGCTGTGAATCAAAAAAGCCAAATTAAATTGCCTAATTGGTTTCCTTGGGAAGGGTAAAACAGATTTAAATTGATTACCGGTAATGGCCTTTTGTGGAGCCACATTGGCTTCTGCTGTTTGAGGAGGATTTAGCAAAACCAATTAATTTGCCTCACCTCTTACGCGCCCTCCTTCTGTTTCCCTTTGTCTCTGTCTGGGAGCTCTTTTCATCCTTGCTTTTTCCAGTTTCTAATGCCCTCCTTCATAGTCCCAAAAATAAAAAGGATGATGATGATAACGTCACCGGATAACAATCATTCAGGCCTAATTGGCTGAACACTGTCACACGGCGCTGCTGATAAAATGGCAGAGATGCTTTTTTTTTTTTCCCCAGGTCTACTGTTACGAGACTCGTCTGACAAAAGATAATATAAATCTCTCTTTCAATTACGGTGACTGCGCCTGTTTGCTTCCGAGCGGCGGCTCTGACTGCTGTCGCTGCTGCAGCTGAGGGAGGGAAAAAAAGTAAGATGTCAAGGTCACATTTTGTCAGACAAGCTGATTAAATTCCTAATATGTTCTCTGTATCCCTGCCTCGGCGTTTCTCCACCTCCCATCAAATATTATCACAACCAGACCTAATGTGACATTTAGAATGGAAAAAATTACAAGCACTTAATGTGATTTCATTAAGTGCATTTTGGGTAACTATTGTGTATGATTAAAACAGATGTCATCTCCCTCATGGGGGAGAAGCTTTTTTTCCCCAGCAATTTATAAAATATCTTAAGCTAGATCGAGAATGTGGCGTCGTCTGTTATCGTGTTTTGTGACTAAATGAATGAGATTTGTATGCTGAACTTCCTTCAGCTTGTAAAATTAAATGCAGTTAGGCTGAATAGCCCGTGACAAATTAACAAAATAAATTCACGCTTTGTAAATTTATTTATAGCTGACTACATGGATTACAGTGAAGCAACCTTCCTCTGCCTAAGGTTCAATAGAGATGTAAGAATAATGACTTAAGTACTGCTGTAAAGTTGGATTACACGCAAAACCCTTAAGCATTACAAATTACTGTTGAAAGAAGGCTGACTTCCATTATGGTATTACTTACATATGTGTGTATTACTTTACACACATACGCTGTGGGTATTGAACCACATTTGGTTCACATTGGCCTGGAAGCAAGGTTACAGCACCAACTTGATCTTGATGGGTGAAGTTAATTGGTATCATGAAAAAGGTCACAAGGATGATATAGACCTGAGCAGCTGTACTATGTGCGGTGGTGCATGGGGGATGAAAGGAAACTGCAAAACAGTTATAATAGCAAGTACTTTTCTAACTGAATAATATAAAAACAGAGAGGTGAGATTAGCGAATTCATCTTTAACAAAAACCTTCAATTGAAAACACGTTAGGGGTCGAGCAGGAAGCAAGGATGCAGGTTTTAGATTCCAGAAAAGGGATTTGCACAAAGACGAGGAAAGACAAACCGAGAATTGAATATTAGCTATATAACAGGCCCCTAAACGAACTCAGTAAAACAGAGCTGAATGCAAAATACAGCAAATTGAACAGCAACTTAACAGTGGAACCTGAATGACTCAGACACAAAAGAGGTGGACAAATCACAATAATTAAAATAACTACAAATAAGCACAAAGGTAAATATTAAGTATGAATAACACAAGAAAATAATTCTAAACTACACATGTAAAATTAACCTTATACTAAAATATCTGTAAATTGACATAAACCTAAATTCAACAAAAGGTCAAATTAAAGATATGACACTGAGTGGACTCAATGCTTTTAGTCTGCAGGTGTGGTCGTGAGTGTAGCCATGAAAATACAGCACGTGGTAGGAAAATGTGGTTGTATTTACTTATTTGACTCATTTCTGTAAGCATTTTGCTTTCTGGTCATTGCTTATTCCGACCCTCCAGAATCACATGGCAAGTCGGTGGTTTTGAGAGTTGAGGACAAATCTTTGCATTGGGCAGATCAAGTGTCAGAGTGGGAGGATGTGACAGGAGGAAAACAGGATCTTGACAGTAAAAGACAGCCTGTAAAAAATATTGACCATAAGAAGGTCAGAATACACACCGCTAAGATATTGCTCTAAAATCCATAATGGCTTGCTTTTTTTTCATACCACATCAGACAAGAGACTCAACCGCAGACGTGTATAATTTCCCCAACTCTTCGACTCTGTCATTGTCTCGCTGCATTTTCAGATTTTCCACCCAGATCTGCTTTCACTTGTACCTCTTCCTTTTCTGCAGCAGCGTCGCAACCTGCATATGAAGAATGAATCTGAGATAACCTTTAACAAACCACAGAATGCAAAAGAGAGATAAAGCAAGAAAATGCTATCCGAGCAAACAAAAAGTACAAAGACAGTAGAGAAGACCGAAGAGGAGATAGTCCTTTGGCAAAATGAATTTCCCTCTTTTTAACTCCCTGCCCACAGCTTTTATCTTTGGCCTGAGGTTTGCCAGCCAAAGGCCACAGCAGCAGTCAGTATCAGCAGCAGCATCTGAGTCTAAACATCAGACTTTTTGAACAGCAAACACAGTTGTTTTTAGTGAATAATTTATGGAAGTCAAAGCTGTTATACGCAATGAATTCAGATATGACATGGAGCCCCAAGACATGAGGATAAAATCTGCTCTCAGAAACACGTTTTGTATAAATGTTCAACTTGTCTTCAAGCAATGTTCTCAGCCAACTTGACTGAAGCAAGTGTTTTTGTAAAGTTAAAAGCTCACTTTCGTGTATTTTGCAATGCAATGTATTGTTAAACACATAAGTCTTATCTGAGGGCAACAGTTACACTGAAGCTGTTTCATCCTTTCTGGGAACCTTGAGGCAGTTGTAATTCATACATTCATAGTTAGGTGGCATTTGTCATTTTTAGATATCATGCAAATGCACAATATGGAAAATGATTAAATTAATAGACTGATTTCCTGTCACAGCAAGACTCATCCTCTATATTGCTACTGTACCATTTCATGGCAAAGTTCAATCAGGTTCATCCTTATAGGGATCATGAACATCTGTACAAAATCTCATAGGCAATCCATCCAATAGTAGCTGAGATATTTCAGTCTGGGCCCAGTAATTTAATGGTGGACAATGAAGAGCAACAACATAACAAACATATAAATGTTTATTTCTTTATCCATCATGTTCAACATTTAAATTTTTTTACATTTATTTACAGTGTTCATAAAACGTGGAAAGCTACAGTGTAATGTGATTCTACAGTGGAATCTCTGAAATTAGAGTAAATTGCATGTCATTGTTGTCCTCCTGAGGAAAGTCCGGGATCTAAAAAAGAAAATCCATCAAACATGAACAACAATCAGTTAATGGACAATTTGGCCAAAAGGCATCTGTGCAAAACTTATTTAAATAGCATTTGGTCAAAAAGGTAGAAAGAAAGGAAGGAAGGATGTTTGTTGGAAGATGAGTTTCTCCTCACCTGCTCAGACCAGGGGGTAGCTGGCTGCAGTAGCAATGCCACACTGGTTGTGTTTGTTCCTGGTCATCATAATGTATCCTTTGTCTCCCCATTGTAAACCCCAGCTACAGAAACACAAGAAAATACCAAATATATTCAGCTGCTTTCTACAAAAACTGACTCACATATTGGTTTCAACAGCATGCAGAGTCATAATGATCTGTATTCTGAGAGAAGTGACATAATGCCAATTCGTTATAATGGGCAGTTTAAGAAGTTAACGTCATATCCTGAGTGAGTTTCACTTCATTTTCACAGCTATAAATAAGACGTCCCTCCACTGCTGTCTGTGAAAACAGAAACTTAGCTGCCTCTTTCCACTGTTGCACTACTGACTCAGTATTAGCAGGAAAGGATTTGCAGTGACAGATGTGGGTGTTCACCTGTTCTTGACCAGCCAGTAGTCACGTCCGTTGTCAGAACCGTAGCCCACAGCCAGTACCCCATGGTCCAACTGTGAGCTGCTGCAGTACGGCTCGTCATACACTCCTGGAAACACACACGACACAGATTAGACAGACAGATATACAGGTTAAAGCATGTTCCATTTCTTCTTGCATTTGATAAGAATATTTAATGGAAGAAGCAACACTATTTTGCAGCTGTTCACCTGAGTGATAGAGCTGGAAGGACGATTGAGATGCATCGATGGCCACAGACACAGGTCCGATGGTGGCCACGGCCTCCTGCAGGGCGCCTTCATCACCTGCCTTCAAATCAACGAAGCCTGTGCATTTGGCGCCAACAGAGTCAGGCTTGTAACGGCATGGACGATCCTGATTGAGAGAAAAGTTTTCACAAGTGACTGTTTATCATCATGCTGACATTTTATGAAAGTGCTGCTTAAGTCCATGAAATGACTTTTAACTGTGTGTCCATCTCAGGGTTTTGGGACCACTATACATTTTGTCCACAAGATGGCAGTATTGTACATCTCTTACATGGAGGGCCATCATTTTAAACACTGTCTGAATTAGTTGAATCTCCAACTTTGCTTTCCAGCATGATAATGATAAATGACATTTAAAGATCATGACTTTTTCAACCAAGCTGCTTTCTGTTCACCTCAGCCTCATAAGGGTAGGACTCCTCTGTGTCTAGCCCTCCGTTGGCTTGGATGTACTTGAAGGCATCGTCCATCAGGCCTCCACTGCATCCCATGTTCCCAAAGTTGCCGGAGCAGTCGACCAGCTGCTGCTCACTCAGGGACACCAGCTTCCCCGTCTTCCTGAAGGTCTGACCCTCCAGTGAGCCAGTCTGAAAGAGATATATAAGCTCATTTGAAACCAGAAAATGTGAGTTAAATGTCATGTAAAGTTTTCTGCCTTATGAAAAGACAGAACACCAAGTTATTGTTGTACATACAGCACTGAAGGCCCAGCAGGAGCCACACTCCTTCTGATCCTTGACATCAGTGACGTATCCCTTCTCCCTCCAGTCAACAGACGTGGGCAGATCAGCACCTTCAGGCAGCCGGAGGAAAGTAGAGCCGCGGCGAGGCAGAGAGGCATTGAAGGAGCGCAGGCAGCCCCTGGTAATCAGGCGTCTGTACTCTTCATTTTCCTGGTGACAAAATTTAGTGTGTTACCTAACAGGGTCTTTATCCAATAGGTTATTCACTGTAGAAGCTGATCACAGGTCACACTGTTTTCCTGTGCATACCATGTCAGCAAAGTAGTTCATGCCAAGGTGGTAGGACTTGATGCCCTCATCCGCCAAGACATTGTGCACCAGCACCAGTTTGCGGTTTTCCAGCCAGATTTGTTTGCGTTGAGCCTCCTCTGCTGGAGAGTTGTATGATCTTCCTGCCAATCAGAGAAAAAAAGGAGAGGAAAAGTGATAAATTATTAATCAATTAAATTCTTTGTCAATTAAGAGATTTCCCATTTCTTAGCTGACAAACAAAATGTGGGCTGTATCTAAACTCAAACTAAACATGTTGAGAGAATACAAATTCATTTCCTGTAGATCATTAGGTGTGTGTTGTGTTTGAATGAGCACACACTGAGCACGCTCCAACGTTAAGCCACAGTATCTTCACAGGAAGCTGAACAAGAGCTACTGTATTTTGACAACAGACCACAGTAAAAGAGTCTGATAAGACTCACTCACCAAACTTGAGTTTCCAAGCGTGAAACTCCAGGTCCTCCAGAGAGACGCTGGCACAGCTGGACACGGCCAGAACAGCAGCAACAACCAGCAGCAGCTTCATCCTGACTGACAACACAAGCAGCAAGAGCAAAGAGATCCCTTGTGACTTGCAGGAAACCACACAGGTTCAGACTGCCTTTCACCTCAGCCTTTGCTTCACAGGCGTGTTCTGTCATGACGTTGATTCTCACGCACACACTTCCACTGTATTGGCTCTATTTTCCAGTTCCATTGAATCTCTCTTTCATCTCTCTCTCAAATTCTTTCTTATCTTTTTGAGCTTCTTCTTTGCATCGTTGCATCTGCGGCACAGGAAGAGTGTGTGTGTTTGCATGTGTATTGTTGTGTGTGCTGTAGCTGCTTACCTTTTTTGTTGGTGAAGTTTGAGGTAGAACCACCAGCAGGTAATAAAGGACTGTGACAGAGAGGCGTTCTTATATAGCTGACACCATTTATGACTTGTAGTGTGCCCAGTCAGGTGCCTCATAAAAATGAGAGAGAAAGAGAGAGAGTCAATCATTGAGATAGGAAATGAAGGAGTTGTGCATGCAAGTTCACATGATACCATTGTTTTTGGGAAACATACTTGTCAACCTCAGCAAAAAACCCAGAAACATCGGACTCGTGTTGCTAAAGTGTAGATGAGGACGTGATCAGTTACTCAGCAGGTTGTTGTTCGGGAGTTGTTTAGTCACATAAGGAAGAAACACAGTCTGAGTGTGATGTATTAATGTGATGCTTTCATGTGAAAAACCACAGTTGAGTCTTGTTGTTTTCTGATTCCTGTCACGTACCCATGGAAATCATTCTGGGAAAAAAACAAAAGTAAAACATGCATGTCTAAACGTGTGGTGTCGCCAGCCTGTTTTTGTTGAAACCGTAGAGACGACTTTTTGCCATTCTGGAAAATGTGTGAGTAGCAAACGGAGGCGTTGTTATTTCTCAGACATGTAGGTGACACTTACCTACTGAGAGTGTGTTTGAGCGATTTACATGAAAGATCACGTTTCCCCCTTTTAAAAACTCCTCCACATCGGACTGAGGTATTCCCTTCTTCTCTATTTAAATCGGGGACAACTGTGTCACACATGGCCACAAATATGCTCAACTTTTGCCTCCAGCTTAACGTTTTTTTGGAGATTTTTGTAATGTTGTGAACAGAGACAAACACGCAAATTCTCATAAATCAAACTCTCCTCTACATATTTATGATTCATGATTCCATTGACAGTTGTTCAAGATTTCCTTTCGGTTTCCACGCATCCTGTTTTCAGATTGACTGTAAGATTCGATTTGTTCTGCAAATTTTACCTATTCGTCATTGTCAGGAACATGACTGCAAATACTGTTTAGCAGTCAAATACACAATAGGAGACTGATTAAGTAGGAAAAGGCAGAAACCACTGCCAGGAAGCGACTTTATTTAGTTGCTTAAGTCTAATGGCAACCAAAGTGTGATTTCATGGTCTGACAAATCATTTTCACATGTTGTATTAGCAAGGAATTCATGCTCATTTTTCCATGGTTGTTCAATGTGACTACTAATTGTAATTGTTGTATCAGTCCCACCCTCCTGCCGGCTGGGGTTACTCTGTCCGTCTGTCTGTCTGTCACAAGGTTTTCATGTCAGGACAACAGTTGAGACCATAAAGACGCTGTGAAGTGAGGAAAAACTGAGAGCTCAGCTAAAACTTTACTGATGTCATTGAACTGCATCCTGTTTGTGCCCAGTTTCTCAGACAGTCATGTTTGTGCACATGCTTGGCTTGCTTCCCATCAAAACAGTGCAAATTTGCCAGTTTGTAACAGTGGCACATAATGGAAAACAACAAAACAGAACTGCTGCCTTCAATATATTACAGCAATTTGGTGTTATTTTTGATGCTTTATACTGTTGTTGTCCAAGTTCACTCATAAAAAGCAAATGTCCAGGAAGTCTGAGATCAGTTGATCAGTGGTAACAGAAGTACTCAGATCCTTTACCACAGTGTAAAAATACCACAGCGCAAAAATACTCATGACTCATACTGACTATACATTACAAGAAAAAGTCCTGTATAAAAAGTCCAACTTAAGTAGAAAAGTACAGAAGTATCAACATCAGTAATACATACTTTAAGAATCAAAAGTAAAATGGCTTCTGTCATATTGATTGGTAATAAAGATACAATGTGTAAGTGGCCTTTTACTATTGTGGCTAATAGAGGTGCTGCTAGTTTATCCACAAGTTTATCCACAAGATAAATCAATCAAGAAGTGTAAGGGAATGAGAAAGAAGTAACAATAAAAGTTTAGGTACAAAAGTTTGCATTAACTTCAGGGACTTTTCTTAATTCTTTGCTTTTTGGGAAATTATTGGATACTTTTTACAGTTATTCAAATGAAGCTTATCATACTTTTTTTTAATTAAATCTAAAGTAATCTCAAGTTGTCACTTGAGTAAATGTACTCAGTTACTTTCCACCACAGTAGTTCTTCGCACACTTTTCAGCTACTTCCAAGTTCCAAGTTTTACACTGAAACTGAGTTTTTAAGTCATATGGTTGAAGACAGTTGAATGTGAACCTTTGTATTGGTTTTGGTTTTAACTCACTGAATAAACACAGGGTTAAAAGTGGTTAATTTCACCCAGCAGCAATGAGAAGAAGAAGGGTTGTTTTGAGCCAGTAACTGGGCAGTATTGTACCCGTAACACCAACACTGGGTCAAAACATCCAACTGTAGCTGCATAAAGTTGACCCAGTATTGTGTCTGGTCTATATTGAACCAGCACTGGGTCAATTTTTAACCAGGTGTTTTATAGTGTGCAATATGCAGTGGGTGTATGCCATAACTGGGATCTTGTGAAAACAGATATTGAGGAAAAATGAGGGAAAATGGATGAAAACAGTAGCTACAATTGGCTTTTATTATGAAATTAGGCCAAGTGCAACTTTCTACTTTCATAAAGCACGCTATGATGTACCTTATGCACCATAAACCATTTACAACAGTCAAGTCACAGGCTCAGGTCATGAGTCAGCATGATACAAACTCAATAGGGAAAAACGTCCTGGTTTATAGATCAAAGTTTGTGTGCCTGTGTGTGCGTGGCCTTGAGAGCTTCAAGATAAAGCTATAAGAGTGTTTTATTGATACATAGCTCTAAATGAAAAGTATGTGCACATTTGTCTGTGCTGGGGCTGACAACAGGATTCTGCAAAGGCAATACAGAAGCCAAATAACTGCACATTT
Source organism: Centropyge bicolor (assembly GCA_037975185.1). Lineage (NCBI taxonomy): Eukaryota > Metazoa > Chordata > Actinopteri > Pomacanthidae > Centropyge > Centropyge bicolor. Next base: position 2,654,953 of record JBBMOC010000010.1, read on the forward strand.
ATTTGTTTGGTTGCATGTCATTGTGTTTCATTTGCTCGACAGTGAGGATATTTATAGGTTACAGCTCCGGCAGTGGATTATTAACTATAGGAAAAGCAGGACAGGATACATGGTAATGCAATGTGTCTGAATTAAAGATAAGTAAAACAAGCCTGTGTTTACTGCCTTATGCAGTCAGTAAACAGGTTCAGTGTGAGGCTATTAAAAGATTAGAGTTCATTTCACATAAGTAAAGGAAGATGGACAAACAATCATCTTTATTATGTGATTTTATGATTAGTACAGGCAAGTATAAATTTTGGATGACATTTATTTCAAGTTTGGTGAATGTAAGAATATTGTTTGGTCTCCTTGTGATCAGAAAGGGTCTTAATGTGAATCTGCATTCTGTACCATGTGACTTTTATCACTGGTCTTATGACCGCTGTCTCTGCTATTGAATGTGGGTCAGCTTTGGGTTTGTCTTACTGTAATAGGTGACTTAGTGCACTGACACCATGCATTGAGTCACCTGAGTTAAAAAGCTGTTCTTCTTCTAATGTTGGGGAATGATAATGCTCACTTCTCTAATTGATGTCATAGTGGAGTTTTCCATAACCAGTTTTGGTGAAAATCAAACAAAAACTCATGATTAGAATTTTGACTCACAGATTTTTGCCTGGCAGTCACAGGAGTCTGCTCATCATTTCTAAAACTTACACAACTCATTCGGTCTGATGATACATAACCGAGGCAATCACAAGCTATTTGTATCATCACTTTACATCTTTTAAATGCAGCACTCCTGTACTACTGGTCTGATATTTGTCCATTTGATTTGAAGCTATACTGCCCTACAAAGGCAAAATGCAGTAACTACATATTTGATCAAAACTCAGTTAAGAATCTGTTTTACTCTATATAAAATAAATTAGATTTACTTTTTACTCACTGTTGATTTTTTTCCCAAGCTATTTTGTTTTTTGCAATTTCATTTTGGTGAATTGACATCTTGATGGAGTTATTTCACATAAATAAATGAGACAGCACATCCAATCTTGATGGATGACCCAAGTCAAATTGCCATCAAGCTTAACAGGTCTTATTAGTTGGCATCTCAGGTTATGTTTAAATCAAATATTTAAATGTATGAAATTAATTATTATATTGATTTAATGAAGTGAATAGTTAATATTAATATTACACAGACAGACACCATGCAAAAGGGTTGCATTTAATTCCTATAAACTAGAACTGTAAATTAGGGATCCAACTAAAAAAATATATTTTTATTAACGATTAATGTGACGACTGTTTTTTAATTTCAATTAAGCATTTTGTTGTGGCAGTCATTGTTTGTTAGATGCCAAGGTGACGTCTTCAAATGTCTGGTTTTGTTTGACCAACAGTTCAAAACCCTAAGATATTCAGTTTGTAATCATATATGAGAAAGAAATGCATTACATCTGCACATTTGAGCAACTGGAACCAGCAAATGTTTGACAATTTTACTTGACAATAAAGAACAATTTATTGATGATCAAAATAGTTGCTGATTGATTCTCTGGTGATCAAATCATCAATTAATCAATTAACCATTTCACCTGGAATAGAAGTAATCAAAATAAAGTTTTTTAAACAAACTAGTTAAAAACAAGGTCAAGAAAAGTAGAAGATTATCCAATTACATATTTTATTAGGTGTACGGATTCTATGGAAACTATTTCTTTTGGGAGGGTAAAATAATCAACACAAAAAAGTTTAAATAAAGGAATTTTAAAAAGTATGTCTTTTACACAAACAGTCTGAAAGCTTGAAACCAATTGTTCCTCAACTTCAGTGCTTCTGTAGTTACTGCTCTCAGCCTTTGGAGGGCAGTACATCTCTCAAAGACTGAAGCGATCAAACTCCACTCGTGCGGTGTTTTAAACTCACCAGGAGAGGGCAGCATTTCCTCAGGCTCTGTTATACATCATGTCTGTTCAGTAAAGTAAGCCAACGCTCCCACACATTTATTGTATGTCAGTAATAAAAATTTATCTACCATCTGGTTTATGCTCCTTCACAAGATTTAACATGCTGAATCAGTCAGTTCTTACCACTGCTGGTCAGCATCCATAATATAAAAAAATACATTTGTTTAAGAGTGATTTTCCTCCACACAAACTGTTACAGTATGATGGTTAACATGGCCATTATTAATGCTTTGTAGAGTTTATTGATACCTAAGGGATATAATGTGACAATAGCTGTGGGTGCATACTAACTCTGGAGCAGATCCTGTGGAAAGGAAACCCTCAGGCCCAGCGACAATACGAGTGTGAAAAGGCAGTAAGATGCTTGGCATGGGAAACCGAGAGGGCCGCTATCCCCCATCCCTGGTAAACTCTTCTAATTTCATTACTCTACATGTTTCCTCAGCTTAGAGCCAATCACATAGTTGGCTGCTCTCTAGTGGGGGGTCACACATAACAGCCGCTAAATTGTGACAGTGGCCCAGACTTGCATACCTTAGCACATAATCTGATTATCGGATCAATAACACAGCAACATTCGGTGCATAGCTGGGATGGATGTCTTCTTCTCTGGTTACACATTGCTGGCATTCACCACTCGTTCCCACTTTATAGGCGACAAAGTGTGAATGCAAGTAGGAATTCAAATGGAAGGCCTTTTAAATAAGGCGAGTTGCATGGCGTAACCTTGATCACATCTGGCCGTGCTACTGTCTCCAGGAATGACACAGCTACTAAAATATCCACACACTGATATAGAGTGTGTGTGCGTGGATGAGAAACTGATCTGCTCAGCTGTGTTCTGTCCGATACTGAGACACATTTCTTGAAACTAATATTACTCTTTATCCTCTTAATGCATTTATTTCTTTCTGTCCAATTTTCAATGTCCTTTAAATCAGCAACAGTTCCAATACCATTATTTATAACGTCATGCATGTAGACATTTAGGAGATGTGGCAATTTACCATAAAAATATTTATTGACATCACAATCTTCTTGGACACAAAAATGAGAAATAAAACACACAAAAAAATTCCAAAAAATATTTAGAAAGTCCAAATTCAAAACATCCAAGAATGACACAGAGAACTAAAATGGAACATCATCAAATTGAAAGAACACAATCTTTGAGAGTCTGCTCAGAGCAAACAAATACTTGTTGAGCCGAACACATTTTTGATATGTTTTTTTTTTTTTTTAGACATGACCTTTATAGATGAGAAACTCCGCCAGAAACACATGGTATGGTCATCTCCATTGTCTCTCTTTAGAAAACACAATAAACTGAATCACAATCATCTCAGAACACTGGCCTAACCAAACATTTTAGAAATGCACATAAACACCAATAAATAGAAACGCTTTATTTCAGAGAACAAAATTATATAATAACAACCAAAAAAAGGCATCATGAGGACAGTCACAGAGCATAAACCGCCATAATTGCTGCTCCTGTTTATCGCTGCATGTTGCATTTGTGCAATGCAGATAAGTGGATGATGACAACCACTGTACCAACAAAGAACATGAGACGGAGATAACCAGGGACGTTGGAGGGAATCCCTGCTCGCCGCTATTCATCCCTCTGTCCCTCCATTCATCCCTCTATCTCTCTGTCCTCTGCAAAAAGTCTGTTGTGATCCTGTCTTTCTCAGTCCAAACAGGTCACTGTGGCTCGCACCTTGCCAAGGTCTGCACTGCACCGGCAGCGACAGGAGAGCGAGATGGGAAAGAGAGAGCAGCAGCACAGATTATAGACAGCGACGCTCTCTCCCTGTCGTTCTCTCTCTCCCTCTCGCTCTGCTTTATCTCCATGGTGCACACACGTCGACCTGGAGCAAGGCTGTATACTGGCAGGGGAGGCCAGGAGCAGAGAGACGAAGGGGGTGGATGGATGGGGATGGAGTGTGTGTGTCAGGGAGGGGGGGGATAAAGGGACACACTGCTTCAATAGCGGAGCAGGTCCAGGGACTAATTGGATCTGGTAATGGCTGGTCAATGTGACTGAAGGGCTTGTTAGAACCAGTACAGCTCTTTGCCTTTCTTGTGCTGCTGGAGGCCTGAGAAAAAAAGAATAGGGAAACAATGAGGAGGACAACGGTGAACAACGGAACACAGGTTGTCATGGAACCTACTTTTGCCAAACATCCTGTTTTAGAGGGGGGGAAAGAGCTTCTGTGATGATTATGATGTATTGTGTGTGAGTGTGAGTGTGTGTAGAAGTGTCTGCGGCAGGGCAAAGAGAATTTAACATCACAATGTTATGTGTATGCATCTGTGCATGTGTTTCCTACAGAGGGTGTCACAAGGGTTGAAAGTTGATGTAGATGTGGAGTGTGTGTGTGTGAATGGTTGTCAAGGCACGTGTTCTTCTGTGTTTGATTCAATTAATGACGTTAAAAAGCAAAACTGGTAGGCTGCAGAATTTCAAGCATGCTCTCTTCTATACTTAACATATAAGAATATTGTAATGTAAATTTGGTGGCAAAAAAAAATTGTTTCTTATAGTTTAGTAGTTGTCACTTGCATTTGTCTTCACTGAGACACTAAACTGTAAACAAAGTTACACTAATTTTCCACACAGTGCAAAAGATACAGTTGAGCAGTTACCTGCATCCATGTTGAGTGCCAGTGTCTGGCTGACGTCTCCTGGGGGAAGCAGGCTCGGCCAGGAGGCACTGGGCTCAAGCTTGCTCACTTCATAGTGGCTTGGCAAGGTAGGGAGATGTGGTGGCCTCACCGTGGGCATGAGCAGGGGCCCGTAGTGGGGCTCCAAAGCCGATGGTGAGTACAGTTCATGGAGAGGCCGCGGGGGCCCGTAGGCTTGGGCCTGGGGATATGCCCAGCTCTCTGATGGGTGAGGGTGGGAGTGAGGATGAGCGTGCGGGTGGGGGTGAGCGTGTGGGTGCGGCAGGCCCGGGTGCAACCCCGATGCGTATGGGTCCATGGAATAGGAAGGAGCGCCCGTCTCACAGTGGGAGCGACTCTGAGGCGAGGAGTAGTTACTGTCCCAGAAGGAAGGGGGGAAGCTTCGTCGACTGCTGGGGGAAGGGGTATCTAAGTGGAGAGGGGGAACGAGGATAAACAACGATCAAATTTAGGCCAAGTCACGAACAGTTGCACAACTGTGTGGTTAATGACTTGATTTATAGACACCAATGGAAAGGCTGGAGCTGTGCGAGTGGAGCGACTCGTGCTAAAACATAGATGTCACTCACATGACTGCTACACCCTCTGGCCCAGATATCTTCCCTATTGGATCATGCTGTCACACAGCCCTAACCCCAACAAGACACAGAAATAAACACAACCACGTTCTACCAGACAGAGAGAGAGAGAAACAGAGTGACAGAGAGAAAGGTAGAAAGAGAGGCGTCCCTATATCCTAGAGTTCTATATAAGGCAGACGCTCTGACCTGGAGGGAGCCCAAGGCTCACAGAGCCTTAAATCACTTGCTGTGGTGACATCTCTCACTCTCATGTCAGCCCAGTACTTCTGAAAGTCTCATGCACACACACACAGACACACAACTCTGGCCCTGTGCTAGCACCCACTGCCCCTCTCTTCTGTCTCCTGCACCCCCACCTGTTGTTTTCTCTGCTCCCCCCCTCTCCTCGCCCTTGACAGAATGTCAGCGGGCCATTATATGTTTTTAGCAGTATACCTTTATATTTAGATATTCCTCTGAAAACAGACACCATGCGGCACCCTGAGAGGTAGTGTTTCCCTCTGCCCCTATCACACAGACCACAGCATGTATAAATCTGACCAGCGGACGGGCAAATGACTGAGCAACCATTGTGGGGCAAGAGCTGGAGTGAGAGACTGAATGGCAGCCGCAGAGACGTTTGAAGGGGATACGCCGGCGAGGCTGTGCGCTTACGGCCATGTATAAACATAGCATCTGTTGTGAGGCAGGAAGTGTGTGTTAGAAATGAAGACGTCCGACTGAACTAGGAAAGAGACGAACATTGACAGCAGAAAGAGGGAGAGAGGAGAGGTCATAGGCCCTACATGGATATCCAAGGGATGTCTGCAGGCTGCTGGTAGAGAGGGACTCAGAGGATTTGAAAATGACTCCTTTTTTTTCGAAACAAAAAATATAATTATCTACTAATTACACTGATTTGAAACATGCTTTTCAGAGTTGTGATTTTTTGCCTTGTACAAAAGTTTTATCGTAACTCACAAATAAATCCCAGGAGTGGTTTCCAAAGCATACTGCACAAGAGCATGGAACGCCTACACTTCAAAAGCTGTCTATAATCATTTTTGGATTCCCGATTTTTCCCCTAAAAACCTAAAAAAAAATCCATGTACGCATACTTGTCAAGCTTCACCCTAACCAGAGTCAAAGAAGTCTCTTTAGTCTCCCAACAGCCCCCGACCTTCACGACCTCTGAACCCTGCTCCCTGACCTCTCCAGGGACAACACTCCCAACAAGAAGCCCTTCAGCCCTGTCACCTGATCACATCACCTGTCTGATGTACTGCTGTGCTCTGCAGAACTGTTGACTCACCCTGTGTGGCTTTAAAAGCAAGACGCCACACAGACCTGGCACCTGTGCTCACATAAATACATGTAAATCTGAAACTGCAGGGATGCAAAACCAACCTAAACTCAGGGTGGCCACCTTTTTTTTAGGCCGCCGTGAAATATTTGTTGTAAACATTGTAGTAAATCAGCTTACTTGGCGATATAACATTCAGACTGGGTCCCTAAATAATAATAGGAAAAAAGAATTGTTCAATGATTTTTGTAAAATACAGTGGTTGTTTTCTTGATGCTCACACACTTGGTCTATCATTTACTGGAGTGTAACCGACATAAATCTGTTGGCTTTTTAAATCCCTCCATAATAATGACACCATACTTTTTTGTAATTATGGAAATGAACTTTACCACTGCATACGCACTGCAAGCTTGCATTACACACACATGAGTGGGCACTGCAGTATACCTGCGCCCTGTTGGTCTGATGGCCGCCGTTTGCCCTCTCCATCCATGTAGGTGCTGAGGGCCCTGGAGAAGTGCTCGTCCACCACGCTGCTGATGTCCCCCTGGTAGTAGGTGAAGAGGACGCAGCGAGAAGTCAGGTACTCTGCCTCAGGGGCCTCCTGCTTCTCCTTGGGGCCCTCCTCTGGCCTCAAAGCCGCAGGCGTGTAGGAGGACGAGGAAGAGCTGGATGAAGATGAGGAGGAAGTTGATCCTCCAGTGCCTGGGCCCCCAGACATCCCCTCGGGACCCCTGGGAGTGTCCATAAAATCCCGGCAGTGAGAAGAAGTTCTGCTCAGACCTGTGGGAGCCTGCAGGGGAGGGGGGGTCAGAGGGAATGGGGGGGGGGGTTAAGACAGGTGTTGCAGAGCTGCCTATGAGACATTTTGGCATAATGTTTTCCTTTGTGTGTGGCTGCACTGGCATGTGTGCGCCAAGAGAGGAGTTTTGTGGGTGCAAACGACTTCTGTGTTGGTAAAACACAAACAGAACTGACAACATAGATGTTCCTGAATGACTAATTCGATCAAAGAAATACATCACAAGTTACATCACAAACATATAAAACGCTTTACGCAACGTCTCCATCAGGTTCTTCGCTTTTACGCACAGCCTGCGTAAAGTCTCCATATACTGTCTCCTCACCTCAATGACCCCCATCTCCCTGATAACACTGGAAATAAGAAATAAAAATATCAAGGCAACATGAAAAAAAAGCTCGCTTCCTACCTGTAAGCTGTTAATAAAAGCAGGAGCAGTGGGTGCGTACGGTGCGTAATGTCCATAGGCTGGGTACATAACATCCAAACAGCTCATGGTAAATGAGCGGCGTCTTCACTGTTCTGTGGAGACCGACTTTGCCAAGAGAGAGAGTAACAACATCACGTTTTTTCCCTTCTTGTTCCGATGAGAAACGAGCTCGGTGATCAGTGCGAAAAAGCCGCTGCCAGACTCGACATAGTCTCCCCCAGAAGGAGCGCACCTCTCCGCTCCCTGTGCGCCACAACAGCTGCGGCAGCAAAATGCGCTGAGGTTTATGGAGCAAAGCATGAGGGTGTCCTGTCCTGTACATCTCTGTGTCAACCCCTCCCACCTTTACCAGGCAACCCTCCATCCCCCACATCACCACCAGCCCTCCCACTATCACGCAACATCTAGATTATTGATCACACATGAGCAAATTGTTTCCTTTGATATTAAAAATTGATAGACTAAAAGTTGTAATCATAGACAGCATGTGATCAGAAAAATATAGGTCTAAATTATATCAAAGTGTGGCATTGCAAAATTTCCATTCAAATATACAGTAAAACACAGTTTCTAGTGTTTTCTAGAAAATCTGAAAACCGTGTGTAACAACTCATTGCTGCACAACTTCTTAATCCTGGTGTAAAACAAAGGTTAAATAGAATGTCATCCAGTTACACAAATAGATTTGGATGAAGTCATTGAGCTTCGTAGCCAGCCACAGGACAATGAGCACATGATACATGCGATTCAGTGACTTTTTTATTTCTTTCCATGTACTGTGGATACTTGAAAACCTTGTGCTCAGTCCAAGCTGAAAGTGTATCCACAGTCTTAAAACAGCCATCGGTTGCCAAGTAAACCCTCAAGTCATCTGAAGTATTTAGTGTGTTCCCAGAATGACACATAGGTGTCAACTATAGGTTGCATACACTGGTCATACCAACATAGAGGAGAAAGGGACTCTGCACAAATCTATGACAAATTATCACCTATCAGCAGTACAAACAAAAAGATATTTTCACACACACGCACAAACATACGAGATGACAATCACAAACATTACAGCAGCACAGAAATCATTACGCATTACTGTACAAAAGAATCCATCTCCAAAACACTAAGCTTCATAAACAGCAAGCTATATACATTCTCCACGAAGTGTGGTTTACTGCTCTTATTTTAAGGGTTTACAGGTGTCTGATGTTTGGGCATGCCAGTCTTTTTGACAGGCACTTGCCTGTGTGCCTGGGAGAATAGTGTGGAAAATTTGCAGAATTCCATGGACGAGTGTCAGATGAGGTGGAATGTCTCTGATGTATGCGAGTGGACGAGCTCCTCGGGAAGTTACATCGTCCCTCTGCTGCGTTCTCTAGATGGAGAACATGACCAACAGCTTGCTATGCATACATCACACATAGCACGAATAACTAGTGGCAGGTTAATGGCATGCTAATGAATCAAACATGCTCTTAAATAGCAGTGGATAAAGCTGACACTGTGGTTCTCATTTTGACTGAGTCTTGCATCACTGTCTTGATGAACTGATTTTACAGCATGGCACTGCAACATAATGCTGTATATTGCATAGTATTATATTGTATATAGCCCCAGCAGAGCGTCAACAGAGTGTGTCCTGAATACCCTGAAATGTGTAAATCCGCTTTTCAAGCAGTTCAATCCTATTGAGGCACTATTCCCACTTCAGTCCCTTACCCTTGCAGCATGATATGCAGTATGGGCTACTGGCTCCATATACATGCAGGTTAATGCAGGACAGAATTGGAGTCATGGAGAAAGAGAGTGATGCAATGCTAGAAAGCTCAGTGTTACACCAGCGTGATCAACAGCTGCAGCTGACAGAAGGGAAGGGAGGCCACTATTAGTATTAATGTCCATGACTAAATTTCTCTCTGTGTCTCAGTCTCTCTTTCTGTCTCTGCCTCTCCCTCCCACTTGTCTTCCCTAGTGATACACACACCTTTTCTCTATTTAATCGCTCCATGTTTCTCCAGAACAGCCTCCCCCTACTGTCAATTGTGCGTGTGTATGTGCACATACACGCCGCAACATTTGTCATCGACTGACCAAACTAGGAAGAGGGCAAGAGAGACAGCCAGCTTGCAGAAACATGGCAGGGATCCCAAAGTTCAGACTAAGTCAATCGGCACGTTTGCGTTTGTCAGTGATACTGGACTGTGCATGCTAAAAGCTTTGCATGTAAAGAACAGTATGTGCAGGAGTCTACAGTTTCCCTTGTGTGTGTGTGTGCGTGTGTGTGTGCAAGTGTACGTGGAGGTGTCTCTGTGTCTACATTTACGTGTATATGCTGAAAATAAACACGGGTTACATCACTCCTTGTGACCCTGCAGCACATCTAGGCCCCTCCTCTTTTAAAAGAGGTCTGACCAGGCAAAGTCTCTCATTGGCTGAGATGTTGCAGGGCCAGTTGAGGTAGTAATGGCAACCTGGTTTTATTTAGACCACTATTCACATTGCAACACCACCATTAATAGTTTATACTCTATCTTACAAATACCTGTGTACATTAAAGAAAAGGGTGCACAGATTTAATCAACACTTTATACGAAAATGAAAGTAAAATTGTCGTAGAGTGAAAAACAGTTGAAGAGTCGTGTATGTAAATGTAAATGAGTACGATGCCATCAGGAAACTTATGGTGGTTGTCTGTAAAATGAGGCTTGTTGAGATATGAACCTGAAACCATATAAGCTACCTCCTGAAACAACAAGGCCTTTATTAAGGTCTCAGTCTGGCTTGGTCCCAAGGGGGTCGGACCTCAGGATTCCACTGTTGTTTATATGCCTCAATGTGTGTGTGTGTGTGTGTGTGTGTGTATATGTCCAAGACAGAGATGTACAGCTGCCCCGTTGTCCAGTTCCACACAAACTCATCTCAGCTGTTCAAAATCTTCACTAAGTGTCATCGAAGCACAGACACCCTGGCACACACACACTCAGAAACACATACACACACACACACACACACAAAGGGCCACATATGGACAGGTTTGGCTCATTCATCCTTCTACACAAATGTTGGTGATAAATCTACTGTGATAGAATGTGCAAGTGTGCAGCTATTTTCTCCCTAAAACAACTCCCTCATTGTCCACACAGACCACCAGGGCCCAGAATACCAGAGCCTGGAGTCTACAAGTCAGTTAAATATAAATCAAGAATTTTCAGGATCGTATTTGTTTTGGCCCATTCATTACAAATCATGTACACTTTATTTGACTGCCAACCATTTTCCACAGCATAACTAGGCTTTAGTTTTTATATTGATTGATGCATTTTACTACCTTCTCTGCAGTCATCAGTTTCACTTCATGACAGCACAGTTTGAAAACCCCTTGCAGGGACATGAAATCTGATTGTTAGAGTTTGTTGCTTTAATAGTCGTGATGTATCCATATTTTATGGCAAAAAAAAAAATTAGCATCTGGGATTTGATCTAGACCATCTGAAAACGCTGTGATGGTCTTTTTCCTGGCCTGAAATGTTACATTGCAGCTCAGTCAAAGCAGCATTCCTTCCTCAAGCATTTATTTAGATACTGTCTTATCATATTAATGTTTGTGTCGTTGTTTTAAATGATTCAGCTTGATTGATTTGCTTTTAAGTTTGATGCTTTCTCAAGCAAGTTTCCATACAGAATTTAACAGTGCAGGACAGTGAAAGGCTTTCATAGACCTAAAAACTTTGGGGTTGTGTTTGTGATAAATTGGCCTAATCGTGCAAAAACAAGTTTGACCCTGCTGTTACTGTGTTTTCTTTGTTATAATTCTCATGTGGTAGTTTTAGGGGATGCAAGCCATCTGGGAAAACACGTAATAAACAGAGCTGCAGCACATCAGCAGCTTCAAATGTCTTCAATGTAAGGGAACAATTTGCACAATTCAACTCACACAAACACAGAGAGAGCTTCTCCGCAGGTAAATGTTCACTGTTTATTAAAGGCTAACCCTCTGAAATGGACAGAATGTGAATTAAGAGCATCCTCAGAGAGGCTAACAAGTGCTACATTCCTAACATCCTATTACTGAGGGTACCCTGCCGCCTCGTTGCAACTGGGTCACTGGAGTTTTTACAAACACAATCACAAACACATGCACTTGAAACAAACATACATATAAAGCCAAAGGAACAGGTACAAATGAAAGATGCACATGCAGAAACACTAATCTGGACATGTGGGATTGTCACCTTCCTGCTTGACATTCCTGCTTCAGTGTGCCAAAGGGGGCTGTAGTGAGAAGGGCACTATGGGGGGCAGCGGGTGGAGGGAAAGAGATGTGGAGGGTGGACGGAGGGCAGAATCACAAATGTGGCATGTCACATGGTCAAACAGAGAAGATTTACGACTGATCGGGTTCCACATCGGCAGCATGGTGTTGTGGCTTCAGAATGCCAGGTATGAGAGTGAGATCAGACTCCGGCTTTAGTTCGTACACCCCTTCTGGCAACTGCAGCCTAGTGTGACTGGTTGAAGAAGGCAGTTTGGCGTGAGGTACGAGGTCTTTCATTGCCTGGGCTTTTAAGATTTTCCTGGTTGTATAGATTTACATACCTCTGAACATGCAAGCAGAACAAAACAGGAGGGAGCAGATGCAGAAAAAGTAAGAAGACAAAAAGCAGTGTAGTGTGAAATTAGTTGAACAAATCCCAGACATGCAGACAGGTAAGGAAAATCATAAAAGAAAAAGGTCCCTCTTTTCCTTATCTTGTTTGATTTCTCCCTCAACAGTCAGGAGCTATGATTTACTCACCGGTGACATCATGGAGCCCACAGCTATTTTTATTGGCTGGTAAATGGCCAGCTCCTCTCCATGCTATGCCACCTGTCCAATCTGCACCAGTCAACAAGCCCCTGGGAAAAAAAAGTCAAGCACCCAAAAATGATTGAGAGTTGAAAGGCAGAATATGATACACACATGCCGTGCTACTGTCCCAGGCATGTTTCACAAGTCAAATGTCTTGTCACTGCTACTGGTCTGCTACCCTTATTTGCCTGTGTTATTCATACACTAAGTACAATGCACACTGGGTCCTAATTGAAACACTCATAAACATAGCTGTCCAGTTGAATGCCTTTTTCTTTTTTGCACGTGAATTTGAAGTGAAATCCCCCTCTGTTGAGAAAGCCTTGTGATTTACTCCATGTTCTGTTACCTTGTTCTCCCCTGCAGGCTTTAGACGTGTGTATGTATGAGATGTCTGTGTTAATTAAAGAACACTTTGAAACACATGAAAATTTCAGTTGTTAATAGATGACAAAACCAGATATAAAAGAAGCTATCAAGGGACTCTTAAGGAAAGCTGGTATTATTAGAGAACCATGCAAAGGTCTCAAGATCAAAAATGACTGAGGCACAGACAGTCTAATGTATTCTGTTTTGATAATCGAAAGGCTTTTTGAATGCGCAGGTACATGTTTGGTGCATTTATAATGGATGTCTCACAAATTGAGACAATCATATAGAGACACTTCTAATTAGTGTCAGAATCACCTGAGCTCGGATGGAAACCATCAAGAGCACTTCACAAATGAATAGCCTGTAAAACGAAGTTGAAGAGATCTGCAGATGAAGTGTCTTTTATACATATAGTATGTGAATGAGTAGAATAGATTTTAGTGTGATTCATAGGAGGAGTAACAGAGGACTAGTCCCGAATGGTCATGGGTTATAATTGCACGCCACACAAAAGCCACTCTTTGACCCCACTGCCTTACTTACAGCACAAATTCAAGACTGTGACTAGGAGTCCACCTTGTGGCAGGGGCATAAAATGGCAAGCAATGCTCTTTTTTAGAGATCCAGATAAGAGAGCTTTATTCTGAGAAACAACAATGGTGGATGATATACTGCAGGTTTTCAAAAGGAACCAAGGCCTAACAAGAACAAAATGCTTTTCTTTGTCCAGTGGGAAATTCCCTTATATAATGTGGTAATCAAACATTATCTATAACTCGAGAGAATTGTAAAGAAAAAAATAGTGAACAGTTTTCCCACGAGAGTTTCACTCTTGTGACTTGTGATGTCTCACTTACGCAAGAAACCCAATAACTGGGAAGGATGGAAGATGTGATTGTGATAGTAGATTATGATTTAATTACCTTCTCTCTCAACAGTCTTTCACAACAGTTATTTAACATCAACATATTCTATGTTCATAGCAATTAAAAAGAACAATCATGATAATGATAACAATCACAAAGTCTAATTTGTACAACATCTTTAATCAAGAGGCCTAACTGGGTAGTGTATTCTGAAGAAGCAGATTCAATTTGAAAGGAATACCAGCCAATTTAAAAATTCATACAGCTTTAGAAGTTCAGTCAAGAGTGACTCTTCTTAGCTTGTCTCCTTTAAATTTAAGTGATGCCCACTTGGCTCCCTGGCATCATGGTGGTCTACAAGTTTTCTCAGAAATCATTTTTTAAAATCTGGATATTCAGTTTAAATTAAAAACTTGAGCAACTAGCAAGGAGTCAATTGAGTATTTTTCTACTCTTAAAAATCAACTTTGCATCACAACCCCTAGTGGGGTCCTAACCTCCATGTTGACTAGTCCAAGTCTGTTTGAAGATGTCAAATGACATCTTTTTAATTTTGATTTTTATTCTTTATTTTTTGTACTTTCCTATTTTCTTTAACTCAAGCGGTGTTCATAGAGGAAGGCAAAGGAAGAATGTCATTATATAGGGAAACTTGTTTTGACTGTGCATATGACAATGTCTACACCTTTAAAGATTCAATCAGATGTTTAATTCTTTAATATAAATCCAAGAACATTTCATAATAATATGTTGAGTTTTAATAAATTATTTAGCTATTTCACGGATTATTGCTCACTTAACATACTGTAAACATTTTTCTCTTTATTCAGTATTAAATACCATGGACAGGTAGTGTGACAGGTAATGGATTTAAACGTGGCTCCTCCGCGCCGCTAGGGGGCGTGTGCCCGCTGTGAATAAATGCCATCCTGGGTTGACGAGGCCGCTCAGCCATGTTGAGGAGTCTGTCAAGCAAACTGCAGCCCGCCATTGTGTAGAAACCAGGCTGTGTAGAGAGATAGGGGCGCTTGGCTGAAACTCTTCAACAGCTACACCAATTCTGCACCCTGCCGCTTTTATTTGAGAGTAAATACAGTTACACAGGCTCCGGGGGGGAAAGACATGTCAGCCAGCAGCCTTCTCGAACAGGTAAAGAGAGGTATTTTCTGAACATTTACGAGGGCCAAATTTCTCAGCATCGCGACGGCTAGCGAGG
This sequence comes from Centropyge bicolor, assembly GCA_037975185.1. Classification (NCBI taxonomy): domain Eukaryota; kingdom Metazoa; phylum Chordata; class Actinopteri; family Pomacanthidae; genus Centropyge; species Centropyge bicolor. Next base: position 2,669,994 of record JBBMOC010000010.1, read on the forward strand.
TTAGCTTAGCTCCGAGGCAGCGGCTGGGGCTCAGTAGTGCAGTAGGCCTGACCACCTGCTAAAGGAACTGACTGCTGAAAATATATCTCTTCATCTATTTTTCCCCTTCCTCTCTTCTCATAAATCAAACCTTCATGAATCACCTGGACCCAATCCAGAGACCGAAAGGCCAAGCTAATAAAGGTAAGCACAGATATTGTCTCAACATTGTCGACTTGAGTGAATGCGGATCTTTTTACGTGCGGTACGCTTTGAAAATCTTGCGTGTGCGGATGCGCAAACGGGCCCGTCTGTGTAGGTTTTAAGTCGTTTTTGCATTTAATTTGCCATTACAATTAGACACCAAATCACTTTGTGTTTCACAAGAGAGCTCTGGACCCTTTTCAGGAGTTTTCTTTACATCTCTGAAATGGCACTTGTAAGGTTCCCACAGTTAGCATTAGCTCGACTAGCTAGCGTTAAATGGCAACATGATACACATCAGCATCCTTTTCCTGGTTGTGCTTGCAACGCTTTTAATTGCACTGACAGGTACGAGAATACGCTCTTACTACTCTGGCTCCCTCTATATCGGTCACTGTAATACATTTTTGCGTTGTTGAGCTAAGTTACAGGTGCCATCCCTTCACGCTCGGCTAATGTTAGCCCAGTCCGTCATGTTGAAAGGACTCTTGGCGCTCGTTAACATGGAGACGCTGCGCACTGCATGCAGCTAACCACACAGCTAGCATGCTAACGTTAGCTGGTGGCTAAGTTAACCCAAAATGACACGTCTTCCGACATGCTTTTCCTGTGTCCAAACGGGCCTCTCTCTCTTTTCCGTCATCATGCTGTTCAGGTTAGATAACACGTATCTGCTAACCTGTGTGTATTTTTAATTGAACTTTTCCATGTCCTGAAAAGCTTTCAAAGAATCCATGTCATGCAACACTGTAATGTCAGCTAGAACAGAGAGCACTCCGAAACTTGTGAAAACAAACCAGGGTGCACCGATCCACCTGCATTAAAAGATGCTTTAAATCTCCTCTGGAAATATCACTAATGGACTAACCTGTCCTATATTTTAATTTCTTTTGATGAGGGAATCTCAATGTCTGAAGTGTTATTTTGTGCCAATATGAAGCCAGTGCCAAGTGCTTTTAATTCTTCACTGGAGCTGATTCATATCCTCATGCAAGCTCATGCTGTGTAATCTGAAGCATATTGAGCAGTTATAGTATGTGATGTATTATTGTGCTCAGCTTAGTGCCCTTTCCTGTGATACTCATAAATAATTGCAGGAAGTGCTTGTTATGTAATAGGTTGTGATGATGCTGATGTGAAATGACCAGATATTGTAATGTGTCCCACCACTGACAGCTCTGTAGTTACACACACACACACCTGTATGCTCTGTTTACATCTGTGTTTTCTTTTCAGTGCAAAACGGAGCTGTGACCCAAAAGGATACTTTGAATGACGATGAGTTTGAGCCTTACCTGAATACTCAGGCCAGACAGGTAAGCTTCTATGGACCACTGTTTGCCCAAAGGTGCTGCTTCTCAGTTGAATCACTTTTATTATCAAAAGACTAAAGTATCTTGAAGTTAAGTTTTGTTCTTAGTTAATCCTAAATCCTTTAATTTATGTCCTTCTAATGATCGAAGTGGATTTCATAGATAAAATCAACAGGTTGTAACTTCCACCAGGACTTCTGTAGTAGGAATTGTTTTTATATTTGTGAAGTCATTCTAAGTGTATATCTAAGAAAGGGGTAGCTTGATTTCTACAAGTAATGTGTCTTGAGTAAACAGTTATCAGTGGCCTGATGACCTCGGGCAGGTTATAAAATCCTTGGATTGATCCTGATACTGACCTTGCAGTGTGGCTGAGAACATCTCTAATATTGACATATCATATGCTATCTAGATATTTTTGGTAAATATATTTGAGATGTGTGATTATCTAGGTTATATTTAACTACATGTTGTACATGCTGCTAAATATCAGATAATTAGTGAACATACTACAAAATCTACTTATTTGTTGATTAGTTTCAGAACTTTTTCAATCTTCGAATATAAAACAGAACCCTTGGAAGTTACAAATGAAGAGATTTTTTTTGTGTGTGACTTTCTGTAACTACCTGCAAGAAATTTCTCTACTGAATGATTAATATACACACTTTTAGACTTTCTTGCTTTAGTGGACTTGAGGCCTCCTTTTTATGCTTGTGCACATTCTTGCTGTTTGCATTACTGAGGAATACAGGAAGACCTTAAAGATATGCTGCTGGAATGAGCGCTTTTCTTGATTATCTTGTTTCCAGTGGCCTTGGATTTTATTTTTCTTCACTGTGTGGTAGATGGAGTTCCCCTTGTGTAGTAACAGACACACACCGCCTGTGAAGTGGGTTGTAGAGGAAAAGAATGGAGTCGTTATTTTCCTCCACTCAGAAGAATGTACCATCCTTTGTTAGAGAGACTGTTTTCCTTATTGTGTAGTTCTGTTCTGAACAGATCAGATCAGAGGGGAGCAGGAGGGATATAAAGAGAGCTTCATTATTGCATGGGGCATCCTTGCAGTGTAATAATAAACTACTTATTTTTCATCTTGGCTTTTTGCATCTGCAAGAACAAGGTATACTCATGTCAAACAAAAGGTTATGTTAATAATTTGATACTGTCATTAATAGTGTTCTGTTGTCAGTTTGAGTGTGTTGTTGTGAAAACAAATTTTGATCCTGTCACTAAAACAATTTTTTATTTTTATATTTAGAGCAATGCCTATACGGCCATGTCGGACTCGTACATGCCCAGCTACTACAGCCCCTCCATAGGATTTTCCTACTCCCTAAATGAGGCAGCATGGTCCACAGGTGGGGACCCTCCTATGCCTTACCTGGCCTCCTATGGACAGCTGAGCAATGGGGAGCCCCACTACCTCCCGGACGCTATGTTTGGCCAACCAGGCCCCCTGGGGAGCAACCCTTTCCTTGGCCAGCACGGTTTCAACTTCTTCCCCAGTGGCATCGACTTCTCGGCATGGGGCAATAGCAGCTCTCAGGGACAGTCGGGGACACCGCAGAGCTCTGGCTACAGCAGCAGCTATGCCTATGCTCCCAGCTCACTTGGGGGTGCCATGATCGATGGACAGTCCCCCTTTGCACCTGCTGCCAATGAGCCCCTTAACAAGGCACCTGGTATGAACAGCCTCGACCAGGGCATGGCAGGGCTTAAGATCGGCGGTGCTGCTCCTGGTGGGAATGGGGACATGGCTCCTAAGGTAGTTGGCTCTGGCTTACCTGGTGGGGGTCCCCTTGGCCCCGTGTCATCTGTTGGACCTCCCAGCATGCCTCCTGTTTCAATTGCCCCTGCCAAGCCTGCCTCCTGGGCCGATATTGCCAGCAAGCCAGCGAAGCCTCAACCCAAGCTGAAAACCAAGGGTGGCATGGCCGGTGCCAATTTGCCTCCTCCGCCCATTAAACACAACATGGACATCGGCACTTGGGACAACAAGGGCACCATGCCTAAAGCTGCCACCCCTCAGCAGGTGCCCCCAATTCCCAGCAACGGGCAGCCGCCCAATCAGGCTTCCCCACAGCCTGGAGCTACTGCTGCAGGGAACCCACAAATGCCCCTCAGCAATGGACAGCTGGTACCGCCTGTTTCCCAGATGGGGCAGCATCAGCTTCCGCCTGGACAACCAGGTATGGCTCAAATGCCCCAACCTCCTCTCTCCCAGGGTCCACCTCCTCCCCCAAGCCAACAACAGCAACCTTCTCAACCTACTCGTTGGGTCCCTCCACGGAACCGGGCCAATGGATTTGGGGATACCAGTGGGACTGGTACGGGCCAGTCACCTCCCACCTCCTCTGGTGTGGGTGTGGTTCCTGGGGTCCCCTCTGAGCCTCACCCAGTCTTAGAGAAGTTGCGCATGGTCAACAATTATAACCCCAAGGACTTTGACTGGAATCCCAAACAGGGCAGGGTGTTTATCATCAAGAGCTACTCCGAGGATGACATCCACCGCTCCATCAAGTATAACATCTGGTGCAGCACGGAGCATGGAAACAAGAGGCTCGATGCAGCCTACCGTTCGTTGGGTGGCAAAGGGCCGCTTTATCTTCTGTTCAGTGTCAATGGGAGTGGTCATTTCTGTGGCGTAGCAGAGATGCGCTCACCCGTGGACTACAACACGTCTGCTGGCGTGTGGTCACAGGACAAGTGGAAGGGTCGTTTTGATGTGCGCTGGATCTTTGTTAAGGACGTTCCCAACAGTCAGCTAAGGCACATTCGACTGGAGAACAACGAAAACAAGCCAGTGACCAACTCTCGGGACACACAGGAGGTACCACTGGACAAGGCCAGGCAGGTGTTAAAGATCATCGCTGGATATAAACACACCACTTCCATCTTCGATGACTTTTCTCACTACGAGAAGCGTCAGGAGGAGGAAGAGTGTGTGAAAAAGGTAACAAAGTTACTGTTGAATAAAGTGAATGATAAAACAGATGAATGAAAAGTTACAGCAGAGCACTCATTTTATGTGAAATAGGTTCAGTATATGAAGCCAGTTTGGATGTGTGTATGCATGTACAACTTTTCTTTTTGCATTATAAAGGAATACAGGAACATCTTGAGGATTTACAGCTGGATTGAGATGTTTGTCAGAATTCAGTGTGATTGTACACAGGAGCATCTTTTGTGTTTTGTTTTGTTTTTTTCCCCTCCCCTTCAGTTTTTCACTGTGGTGTAGTTTTACCCGTTTTATCACTTGTATGTATTGTTCCGCTTTATGAATAACAGACACTGAAGAATGAACACCAGAAATGATTATAATCAGTCTAAGCTAATGTCATGAAATAGAAATATACAGTAGATTACATGTTCATGTCTGATCATGGAGTTGATTGGTTTGCATTGTGGTATAGCTGTTTAATTTTTGATAGCATTACCAGAGGTATCTCTTCCTGTCTCCAAAACACTCAGTTGTGCAGCCTCCTGAAGATATGTAAAATGTATTTTTATGCCTTGTCTGAACAAGTATTTTGGTAGAACATGAAATTTGTTTAACATATTGCATATTGTGTTGAACGGTGTCTGCATCAACATAAGGAACAAAAGTAGAAGAGCAAATGTGTATTGCAAATTACATAGTGTAGTGATATTTGTTTCCACTTCATATTTCTTGACAAAAGAATATTTAATGGGGGTTTGATGTCCTGTAAAGCTATATTGAATATTCTGTATCCTTTTTAGCAGACAGAGAGACAAATTGTGGGTATGCCAAGACAACATAACATAAGCTTACCCTCCTTAACAGAGCAGCTTGTTAAACTTTTGTATTTGCCTACCTGTTATTAGATGTAGAAAACTTTCTATTTTATTCTTTAGATACAGAACCTTTTATCTTCCAGAGTGTTTCAAATGGTTCATGCCAGTAACTGTTCTAGTTGGATCTCTCTATTTACTCTACTTACTCCACTGTATCTTTGGATATTTGAGGTATGCTTTAGAAGCATAGTGTAAAGCTTGTTAACGTGGCAGTAACATGCTGCTTAAAGGTTACTGTTAAGTGCTTAAAAGCCTGTGTACATGAGCTCTAGAAACAAGTGAGAGAAAATCTTTAGTTTGTATTGCAGATGTTGTTCAGAACACTGGCTTTATTTTTTACTTGCTTTCTCACACTTAATGGCAAGTAAGACATTTGTACATAAGTGAAGTCATTTTCATTCCCATTTGAATTACTTTGCAATTGTATGACTTGTTCTTTTCGAGTATTTATCAATGAAATGTGAGATGCTGTGATTTTCATCACATTCAGTGGCTCGTGTGTGTACAGAGTCTTAATAAGGCTGACCAGCAGTTTTCCAAAACTGTTGAATTATGTATCATAAGCTGTTCTGTTACCAGCGCCTAGACTTGAGAACCTTAAGTAAATTTTGACAATGTTCTTGATGGAAGAGGGATGGATAAATGAGATGAGCTCTGTCAGTATATGAAACTTCAAATAACTCTTTGTGCAGAGCATGCATTAATTCAAGTTATACATGAATCTTTTTTAGATTAATTGGTTAATGTGTACTGTTAAAAATTACAAGGTTTAAGATTTTGCATGTGAGACGTTTGTACCCTTTAATCTAATGCCTGTGTTATGTCTGCAGGCAGAGTTGTAATCTACTTTGTAGCTTTTGATCATGTACTGTTGTGGTTAAGGCAGACTTAGCAGACTCATCACTGATTTCTAAGTAATTTTCTTGGTTAAGTATATGACAAAGGCCTGACTTCAATATAGGAACTTGTTTGAATCTGTTGCAGTTATGCTCAGTTTTCACTCCTCTGTGTGACAGGTGGAGGTCCAAGGCAGTGAGCCATATCCCAGCAACCCAAGCAACAGGAGTCATTACAGGCTTCAGGTAACTTTCTTCATCGGTCACTGTAATGCAGGAGCAGTTTACATGTTATTTTATTACCTGATGGTGTTTGTAATCTTTAGTTTTATGTGAAGTTAGTTTGTGGATGCTGATGAGAAATCAAGCATCTACAACATATGTCACTACATCTAAACTGTCCTTTTTAGTCAGGCAAGAGTTTCCCTGATCATAATGAGTAAATGTAAATGAAGTGGAAGCTGGGGGGAATGTGCACCATCATCAAAGACCGAACCAGAAGAGCTTGTACAGTTTGTGTCAGCTGTGGTTTGAAAATACAAATGTTTTGTCTTATTGTGTGTAACACGCTGTCTCTTTGATTGTGTTCTAGGAGCGCCAAGGACGAGTCAAGTAACAGTTGGTGCTTTGGTCAAAAGACTGCAATGGCCCCCCCTAAAGCCCTGTCCACCCCATTACATCATTACATCCAGATCTCTAAGAAATTCTAATAGGGGTGAAGAGTTAACTAAGGACAAAAAAACTAAATGAAGACTTTCTTGATTTCTTTTGACTTTAAAGACTTACTTCAAACTTGTAGTAAAAAGAAAAGGAAACGATTATTCATAGGACTACAACTAAATGCATAGCATCCTTAGGTGAAATCTTTTTTTGCCCCACCCCATTCCACTACATATGCTTTTCCCCCTTGTATGCTGCTTTTTCCTTTTTTTTTTTTAAATGAAAGGATCATCCTCTGTTTTTATGGTCCAAGAGCAAGTCTGTAATTCTCACACAAACACACAAATCCAATAGAAATTTGTAGTGTTTGCTTATAATAGTGTCCCAAAGTCAAGAATGGGCAGTTTGTCTCATTTTCTTTGTCAACCCTCCCTCACTCCCCCCTGTCTTCTGAGGATGCTCACATCTTCAACCAGGACCCAGTGGAGTTTCCTCCTCAGTGGATTTTCATCGTAGGCGGGTGTCAACTACGCTCACTCCAGAATCTGTTTCGTACATGCTTGCCATGTTTTTGTTTGAGAGGACTGCAGGTGTTCAGAATGGCCCTCTATTTTGTTTTCGCATGTGTTGAACGGAGTGTGTCGGGAAGGCAGGGTCTGGAGGCTCTGGAGAGGAATGGTAGGGAAGGAGCGGTCGAGAGTTTGAAAGAAGAAATGTTAAGTTGATGAGCCTGTGCTCAGTGTATAATTTTATGGTCTAAAAAAATTGGGGCCCTCTGTTAACAGTCTTCATTGGACTTTATTTACCCTCTTTTTCTTTCTCTTGGACAAGTTAATTCATCATTGCTTTGGGCTGCTTTCTTGTTTTTTGTTTTTTCTCCTTCCTCAGTTTTCTAAAGACAGTGATGCGAGTGGCCTTGCCCCCACTCTTTCTATTAATCAGTTCAAAAGTAATAAATGTGATATATTCAGCAGAACTGGTGTGCATTCCCCTTGTTTGACTGTGTAAAGCAATTTTGTCATGCGGTGTGTCTGTGCATTCTTTTCATCTGTTCTTTTCCCACATGGGTATATGGATGAATGCTGTTCTGCTAACCTTCATACTCAAACCCGTCCACTCCTTATCCTGACTTCGAGTTTCACCACTGTACCCTGCATTTCTTACCTCTCTACTTTTCCAAACCCGCCTTGTCCTCCACGCTCCCATTTCTGACTGCTCAGCCAACTATACATACTATTAATATCACAATCAGCTTCCACCATTTTTCAGAATGTCATTGTTGGTGAGTAAAAAAAAAAAAACGCAAGGTCCTCTTTCAGAACTACTGGCTTTTATTTGTGGCATAATAAAGATGCTCCACAAAGTGGTGTGTGGGTTTTTCTCCTTTATTAGTCTCACAGATGGCCTGTTGTACCTGTCTACCTTTGTTGTATTAGTTTTCCTCGCAGCAGGCAGAGGATAATACCTGTTTGGATGTGCTGAATGAGTAAAATCTGTTTTTATCAAGCTGTACTTCATTTGTTTTGTGGCAGTGCGACATTGTAATGTGGGACCTCTGATTTAAGTTATTTTTGCGTAACTGACTGTAATATGCTTTTTACTGTTATACAAGCTATAGCTAATCTTTCAAGTTGTGAAATTGTATCCCCATATGCTATCTCATATACCTGCTGCTGTACAAATGACTGAGGGAAATTATCTGCAATCCGCCATTTTCTCTACATGTCAGTGCGGTTGTGCTGCACAAAGCGGCCACAAGAGGGAGACACAGCATTATTTACTGCTGCTCATGTTCTGTCCTGGTCAGAGGACAAACTCAACGTCGAGGCCTTCTCTACCTCCAAATATCCGTTTTATTCTGTTCCTTTTTAATGCCTCTGAACACTGCCTCTTATCGCAGTTGAAACATTCAGGGGAAAAAATTGTTTAAAAACTTTTTGAGCTCTATATTCTTGAAATTGATGTGGCTTCTAAATGCAGAGGGTTTTGAAACAGCAAGACACAGATTACATTTGCTAAATTTCAGATTTTCCTGGGCCATAAAATCACAACCTGCAAATAAATAGGTAAGCCTGCCATCAACCTTAATGATCTTTCCATATTAAGTCACATATTCAAGTTACAAGTCTTTATTTTTTATTTTTATAGACGATAAGTAAAGCTTTATCATGCTGTTAGTTTTGTACACTAGTGTGTTTGCAAAAATGTATATTCATCATATATATAAATCATAAAAATAATCTATGTCAAAGATTTGGGGATTTTTCTAGTCAATGATTTCAGCTATGATTTATTTATTAAAATTATATAACTTTTAGTTCATATGAAATTTTGCACAGGCTGCTCATGAAGCTCTGCCCCAATAGATGGTTTCATTAGTTTATATTATTGATTACAAAAGTCTGAATTATGACTGTCCCCAACTGTGTACACTGACCAGTGATGGAGTCCTACATATAGACTGCACAGCTTGATCTACATATAAAACTAATGATTATTATTTCATTTCTCTCTTCAAAGTCACTCAGGTTTTCGGGACTGAAGTGCAGGTCTTGGTAAGAGATCCAGCTGTGTGTGTGTGTGTGTGTGTGTGTCTGTTTGTGGGCATGTATTGCTCATGTTGTGGTGACATAATTTTTTTTTACACAGACTTATTGTGGGGACTCACCTTCCTTTTGGGGACAAAGCACAAATCCCCATGAAGTAAATCAAAGTTTTTGGGTGAAGGTAAAAGTTAATGTCCTCTGAAGTGATGGAAAATAGAAACAGGCTGTGTGTGTGTGTGTGTGTGTGTTTGCATTGTAAGGCAGGGGGTGGGGGTCGACGGCACGTGTCGTGTCTGCATTGAGGGTGCGTGGGGCAAACACGCCGCCTGGAGGGGATCTCCTGTGACCCTTATCTGCGGGTCTCTGGGGACCCCTGAGAGCCCCTCCTGGGATGCAAATGAATGGCCATAAAAGAGAGGCAGATACAGGCACCGAGACGATGGAGGAGAAGAAAGGGGAAATGGGACCGTGGGGAGAAAGTGGAGGAGGAGGAGGAGGGTGGAGGGGGCGGGGGGGCGAAGGCGAGGAAGAGGAGGGGAGGAGGTCACATCAAGCTAAATGCATAGAGGAGATGGAGAAACAGAATAAGTTGCCCTGCAGTGGTGAAAGGAGAAATTCTTCAGTGTGTGTGTTGGTGAAGGACTTATTTCTTTTCTTTTTTTTCCCCACATGCAGAATCTGGACACTATTGATTAAATACATAATAGGCACTCCAATCATTATCAGTCAATCTCATTTTGCTGACCTCAGTGGGTTGTAATTCAGACACAGTTTAAAAGAATAGGTTCATAAAAACAACATAAAATTACCAGTAATAATTCACTTGGTATCCTGTTTTTGCATTGATTCATTTTTTAGATTATATTCGTTTTACATTTCTGCACTCCAAACATTTAAAACATTTGCCTATTGTGTTTTATCCTATAGAAAGTATTGTTCAGTCAGAGAGCGCCACATTAGGCGCCTTGTGTCTGCGGGTTCATATTCTCTGCAAGGTCATGGTTCTGCTTTATTTTCCCCCTCATTATCATAAGGCATCCATCTCTTTCTTCCATTAGTGACGCTTCACCATGTCGCCAAACTAACCTCTATTTACATGACTAAATTAGATTTCTTCTCTCTTTCCGTGCATTTTGTTTTCAGAAAGCCTCCCTCTAATAATAAAACAGAGGGGGGGGGGGGGACAATAGCAATGCTGGAAAAAACGCAGCAATAAAGGACAATAGATTTTGACTGCTTTATTTTTTATAGTGAAAAAAATCATACATGTTCAGCCACTTTTATTATTATAAGTTACTATAAGTTTTCTATAAGATATATTGCTTTTTTGTCAATTTTCAATTTAAAGTGATCTTTTTTTAAAAAAAAAACATGGACAGGACTTGACTGTAGGCCTATAATTTCACACCTGTCACAGATTCATCAGCATTATTTTGCATCATAACTAAAAGCGGGGGAAGCTAAAAGAAAAAAAAATGTAGGCTAAGAATATGTCATGATGATGAATGTTTTTAGCATGTGAGGGGGGCCGGCACGCGGTCACCTGCTCACCATCGCCAGGGGTCCCGCACTGTTGACATATTGAGCATTACCCCCTCATTTCTCCTAGTGTCCCAATTCTATTGAGAGTTTTTGAAAATGCATAATGTGTAGACAGGCGAAGGGGCCTGAAAACAGTTGATGACCTCTGTCTCAACATATGTGGCACACTTGCCCTCTGCACGCTCTAATTGTGGAGATGACAGGCAATAATGAAATGTCATCCACTGGCGTATCAAAATAGAAAGAAGCATATAGGCCTAATATAGATGCAGGAAGTGTTCTTGGAAAAAAATGCCTTTTGTGTTTACCTTAAAATCTCTCTCGCCTAAATGTTGTACTTATTGATGCTGGGGTTGTTTTTTGTGATGATTTTATCGTTCATTCCTAATATACGCACATCGAGTCATATTTTGCACAGACTACCCATTTTAAAAAATATATAGAATTAAAGCTACAGCAGTCAGTAAAATAGAACGGAATCTATACAAAAATTCACGATTTCATTTTTTTTTTTTTTTGCTTATTCCGCCTCCATCATCCGAGATGTAGGTCAACTCACATCTCTATCGCCTACAGCGATTTACAGCTCGAATCATTTGATGCAGCTCTGTGATTATAGGCGTTGAAATTAGGCTCATTATTTAAATTACATGATGTGCTTTGGGCCTTTTTTTTTTTACTTTGAAAAGAAATACTAGTTAGTACAAATAGAAATGTTGTCCATGAAATTGCTTCTTTATTGAGACTTTTTTTTGCAGCAACAAAAACACAAACAAAGGCGTGATATTGAAGCTCAAGCAAACCAAAAAAAAATGCTTTAATTTAACTTATATTTGAAAATGAAGTGCAAAGGCGTATTTTGCGAGTATGGATGGTCGTGGAAATGTGCTCAGTTGAAGTAAAATAAATCAGCATGCATGAGAGTGATTCAGGAGGTTGTTGCCTTTTATGAGTACAAACACTGATTCTCCTACAGCCCATCATGCTCTTATAGGATTCTCACCCTGTTTTTCCATCTTCCTCTCAGATAGGGCAAGTGCACGCTCATGCGTAAACACACAGACCTTTGAAGTGGCCCTCTGTCACCACATGGCAAATCTCCCTGGTGTGATCCCTCTGTCCATTTGGCCACAGGACCGTCACTGGTAGGCTGCCCACGGCTCTGTTTGTTCTGCCATTATGGAAACCAGTATATTGCTGGTGACCACTGATTATGGTGCATATCTGTCTGTGTTGCGTGTAAGTCTCAGTAATGCCTCTCCTAGATTTGTCTTGGCGTGCATGAATTGATCTGTGCACCTGTCTTTGGTCACTGCAACCTCTTCGCCTAATGCTTCCTCTCTGGCTTCTCTGTGACTGTTAATGTCATTGCGTGTTAATCTCATAGGATTGTGGTGAACGTCCATCTGTGTAGTTACCAGTGCCACTCTCCTGTCCTGTAGTGGCTGTATGCCGGTCTCTCAGGTGAGCGAAGACTGTGGCTTCTCTCTTGGCATTCACCGCGTGCCTTAATTGTATTGAAATTAAATCAAGGTCCACTGTGAACACAAAGAGCTCAAACCCAAACTTCCGAAATGTTCTCAGCTCCTTTTCACATCCTGTTCGCCTCTTGTCACTTACCCTGCTTTTAGCAAACACTTTCCCCTCCTTTGTATTCATGTTGCACGGCGATTTTCAACGTGAACACTATTTGCTCAACGCTGTCACTTTCTCAATCTCAAAAGTGCATCCTATTGTTGTATTTTTGTCAGTCCATCCCTGTTTGACTTTCTCCTTCCTCTCGCCTCACCTGTTATCTCTCCTCCCTGTGGGCTCAGAGGCGGCTATGCGGTCCTTTCACACGTCAAAGTACATTGCATGCTAATCCCACACCAGTATGCATTCTCCCTTTGCAATGAAAGAGGGTTTTCTATACAGACAATACAGGAAAAAAAAAACGTACATGATACAAGCCAATGATAGTGTAGTAGTGTGTGAATGCATGCATGCGTTTGCGGATGTGCAAGAAAGGGTTTCCAGCAACAAAATGTGAACAAAAAAAAAATACATCTAGTGATCATCAAAGCAGCAGTTGCAGCATTAAGGCGTTCTCTGTATACACATACTACAGCACATCATTAAAAAGCATCACAGAGAGAGGAGAGCACAGAGAAACAGGGAGTGAGATAGAGCGAGCGAGCAGAGCTACCTTTGTTGCACCATAAAGAGAGCAGCAGCCCAGCTACCTGATTGCTACCATTCCTGCAGACCATCTTCCCCTCAGAGCAAAACAAAGGATGACGACTAGATATTTATGAGTACACACTGCGATGCGCTGCTATGCCTTATCCTCACCATAGCACTGCCTCCACTGTTCCTGGTTAAGAGCTTGGTACGGTTTAATCAGACCAAGCAGTTCTTCATTACAGTTGGTAAAGCTGTGTCGTTATCTCCCCCTTACCCTCCCTCTCTCCCTCCCTCCTACTCTCCTGTTCTCTCTCTCTCTCCCTCTCTCTCTCTCTCTCTCTCTCTGTGCACTCTGCGCATGTAACTATAGCCATGTACAGACTGGAAAACAGGATCTAAATAACAACAGTCTCCATCCTCCTGATTAATAACTACATACACAAATGCATAATTTAGCAATGAGTAAATAATGATGTGTAACAAAAAAAAAAAGCAAAACACAAAATTTAGCTTTCCTGCCATTACACAAGATTCTCACATCCCAAAAAAACTGCAACTGTTACATTTGAAATCCCTCTCTTTTTTTTAAACGCTTGACCACTGCGCTCAAGCCCTTTTCTATATTAGCCTATAGAATGCAAGCAGAATAGGGTTTGCTCAGATCAAATATATCCTTCCTCTCTAAAGACGAGGCGAAAAATAGCAGAGGAGCTGCAGAGTATTTCCTCCTTCAGGTCCTTGGTCCTGGTTTTGTTATTGTTGTTGCTGTAGTTGTAGCTGTGACTGCGCAGCTCCATCCTGTGAAGGTCCTTGTGGGTTGGGAAGAGGAGCAGGGGAGCAGGCACACGGGGGGTGGTGGGATGGCGGACAAGGGGGCTGAAGGGACGGGAGGCAGGCAGGTGTCACGCATGCAGTCAGGGGAAAGAGGAGAGAGGGTAGCAGGAGGAAAAAACTCTAAATTCTACCCAGTCACCACCATTAGAAAAATCCATTTGGATCTGCTCAAGACAAAACCAAAAAGGAAGACAAAAAAAGCCCAAGATGTAAAATATACATATATACGCCAGGTAGGTATATATGTATAAGGATCCAAGGGAGAAGGAGGAGAAGGACAGAGATAAGGGATGGACGGACGAGGAGGAACAGGCAACTGGCTCACACACAGACACACTGCGCCGAGGCGAAGGCACGGGCTTCAATTTATGCTTTCTGGTCGACACCACCCCCCACCTCACACGCACGCACACACACATGCAGACACACACACACACACACAC
>JBBMOC010000010.1:2684426-2776379 GCA_037975185.1 Centropyge bicolor
TGGGAGGGGGGGTTGAGGGGTGAGGAGGGTAGTCCTAATACTGGGATGTGTGGGGGGGATGGGAGGCCCTGTCTTGTCCTGCACATGCACACACACACACACACACAGATGTGCATGCAGACACTCACACAAATCCACTCACATATACAACACACTCACATACACACTGCATGCAGATGCGCGTATGTATCATGCATCAGTTCCTGAACACAATATAAAATGCTTACAAATATTGCTTATGGGCTGAGCGCGCGAGCTGCAGCGGCGGCAGACTGCAGGGGTAGCCAGCCAGTAATGCATGCGCCGCATCCTCTCTCCCGGCGAGCCACGGCGAAGCACAGTGTTGATAAATGTATGTAAATGTGCAGGAGGCGGCGGGGGGATGGATGGAGGAGGGGGCCGAGCGAGGGAGGGATCCCCACGGGAGAGCAGGGCTAGGCTGACAATGCAAGGCTTTGACCCTTGACCCCTCTCCGCTCCATCATCCGCGGCCATCAGCTGATCCCGGGAAATGGACAGCCGCAGTAACACCCCCCCTCCCCTTCTCTTTTACCGCTCATACGAGCACACACACACACACACACACACACACACACTTGTCCACTAAACAGCACTGACTCTACCAGTTCCCATTTTACCTCTTTTTATTTTCCACCAATCCTTTTCCATCACTAGCTTCCTCCAGTCCTCCACTGCTCTTTCCCGTCTCATGGCTCACTTCACCACTTAGCTCATCCCGATATCCCCGCTGCTAACCTTTCTCATTATTTTGAAATGTGTCGACATCTACAACTGTCACATCCAAGCAGCAAGAGACCCATTCTGTATATTTTTTTATGCGTTTGTGTTTTGACTGGTCCCACTGTATTCAAGAATTTTTGCTTATATTGTCTGTCAGTCTTAGTTTTTGCCATTTATTCTGCAACTGCGTCGACCAATGCCACAGAAATTTCCTATTACATCTGCAGTCCTGCATGTAGGAGTTAAGGCAAATGACATTTTAGGAATGAAATCAAATGAAACACACCCTTCCATAATATTTCAAATACATTTATGTAAAGCATTAGAAAAATTAGTGCAGTAATTGTTTAATGAACATTAACACTAAATGCACATTTTAGGGTACACATGCCAAATAGAGTCGTATCTTCCTGCTTTTTTTGTGTTCTGTATCGACTGATTGTTAATTTTCTGTAAAAGTGCAGCTACAAACAATGTTGGAAGTTTGAATCGCCTGGTTCAGCCCCTGCAGGTAGTGTGATATTTGTCAGGCTGCATGTCTTTCCAGTAGCAATTTGACACACATTTACTTCATACCCTTTGATCTCCATTTTGGTAAAAGCGTAAAAAAAATATCTATTTCGATATCATGCAGAATTACATACCTGGATGGGATAAAATATCCTGGAATTTGATATATTATTTTTCATGGAAAATACGATCTGTCTCCCGTCTGTCACCAAATCTGCAAAAACTGCCAGGTATAGAAGGATAATTCAGAGACGTGTTCAGTTAGTATTAGTTGCGTCAAGTGCTATTTTGTGAAAAGCTAAATGTCAAAAGTTTTTGCAGACTGTCACCAGCAGTTTGAGCTTCAGTGCATAAGACAGAGACACGGCTCAGTCCAGATACACACGCAAACACAAACTCATGCATACACATGCAAACACACCACAGATGTACACACACGTACTGTAGAGGCAAGACATGGAGGGATTTCTGTAAAATCAAAGAGACATTTTGTAGGGTCTCGCAGGCAGAAAACAGCGGCAGTGTTTTATAGTAAATATACNCGCGAGCTGCAGCGGCGGCAGACTGCAGGGGTAGCCAGCCAGTAATGCATGCGCCGCATCCTCTCTCCCGGCGAGCCACGACGAAGCACAGTGTTGATAAATGTATGTAAATGTGCAGGAGGCGGCGGGGGGATGGATGGAGGAGGGGGCCGAGCGAGGGAGGGATCCCCACGGGAGAGCAGGGCTAGGCTGACAATGCAAGGCTTTGACCCTTGACCCCTCTCCGCTCCATCATCCGCGGCCATCAGCTGATCCCGGGAAATGGACAGCCGCAGTAACACCCCCCCTCCCCTTCTCTTTTACCGCTCATACGAGCACACACACACACACACACTTGTCCACTAAACAGCACTGACTCTACCAGTTCCCATTTTACCTCTTTTTATTTTCCACCAATCCTTTTCCATCACTAGCTTCCTCCAGTCCTCCACTGCTCTTTCCCGTCTCATGGCTCACTTCACCACTTAGCTCATCCCGATATCCCCGCTGCTAACCTTTCTCATTATTTTGAAATGTGTCGACATCTACAACTGTCACATCCAAGCAGCAAGAGACCCATTCTGTATATTTTTTATGCGTTCATGTTTTGACTGGTCCCACTGTATTCAGGAATTTTTGCTTATATTGTCTGTCAGTCTTAGTTTTTGCCATTTATTCTGCAACTGTGTCGACCAATGCCACAGAAATTTCCTATTACATCTGCAGTCCTGCATGTAGGAGTTAAGGCAAATGACATTTTAGGAATGAAAGCAAATGAAACACACCCTTCAATAATATTTCAAATTATTTATGTGAAGCATTAGAAAAAATAGTGCAGTAATTGTTTAATGAACATTGACACTAAAGGCACATTTTAGGGTACACGTGCCAAATAGAATAGTATCTTCCTGCTTATTTGTGTTCTGTATCGACTGATTGTGTTAATTTTCTGTAAAAGTGCAGCTATAAACAATGTTGGAAGTTTGAATCGCCTGGTTCAGCCCCTGCAGGTAGTGTGATATTTGTCAGGCTGCATGTCTTTCCAGTAGCAATTTGACACACATTTACTTCATACCCTTTGATCTCCATTTTGGTAAAAGCGTAAAAAAAATATCTATTTCGATATCATGCAGAATTACATACCTGGATGGGATAAAATATCCTGGAATTTGATATATTATTTTTCATGGAAAATACGATCTGTCTCCCGTCTGTCACCAAATCTGCAAAAACTGCCAGGTATAGAAGGATAATTCAGAGACGTGTTCAGTTAGTATTAGTTGCGTCAAGTGCTATTTTGTGAAAAGCTAAATGTCAAAAGTTTTTGCAGACTGTCACCAGCAGTTTGAGCTTCAGTGCATAAGACAGAGACACGGCTCAGTCCAGATACACACGCAAACACAAACTCATGCATACACATGCAAACACACCACAGATGTACACACACGTACTGTAGAGGCAAGACATGGAGGGATTTCTGTAAAATCAAAGAGACATTTTGTAGGGTCTCGCAGGCAGAAAACAGCGGCAGTGTTTTATAGTAAATATACAGAATCGGACATGGTTGACGTGTGACAAATAGAACATTAGTTTAGATCTGTTTACATGAAATGCACAATAACATTGCAGCAGAGCTTTGGGGTGGAACGAGAGGCAGCTTGGCCTTCTCCTTATGAAGGATGGAGAGGATGTGAGTGAGGACAGTGTGAATGAAAGCACAAACAAAAATGGATCCTCTTTTATTTGTTTTTGTGGAATACACTCTTTTCAATTTGTGTCAAATATTTTTTTTGTGTCTATTTCAAAAAGGCTTATTATTTATGGGCATAAATTACACGCCATAAATTTCACGCGTTCCGTCCTGTATATGTTTATATGTTTAGGTTAGGCGTGTTTACCCTCGCGCACGTTGGCATGAAGAGAGGAAGGAGATTTGTGACTGCATTTTGATGTCCTGCTACGCCGTTCTCCATTTTAAGAGCTTGTGCATGTGAGGATGAGAGCGGGCGAAACAGGCATGCAACCCTACCAGCAGACAGCTAGGAGGAGAGAGGCAAGCGAAGAATTTTTATCATACAGAGAAGTGCAAGGGGGGGAGAAAAAAATTCGAGAGCAAGCAGTTATACAAAGAGACAAGCCGGGAGAGACAGACAGGCAGGAAGACGGAGAGACAGGCCGAGACAAATAGACAGTGCTCGTCCCTAGTTTGGTAATCCGATGGAGAGATTAGCAAGCAGGCAGCATTTGGGTCGGATTATCGAGTCATTAGAAAAGACTGGTGCTCTAGAGCCTCTCTCATGTGTTAATGTGGCTTTACAGATCCTCAGTGCAGTCTGCGCAGATTGTCTAGATTGTGTCGAGAGTATATACAGTAGATAGTCTTTCAATATGGAAATAGGGCCACATAAACCTAATGCCCTCTCAGATTGATTTGTTTGGATGTATGTTATTTAGGTGCCATCTGAAACACACCAGTCTTTGTGAAGATGCTCTATTTGTTTAATTCTTTTAATTCTTTTCAAAATCCCTGCTTTAACCAACAAAGAGAAAAGTAATTACAGATTTTTTTTCTCCCTTCTTTAGGTGAAGTTCCACATTGTGATGCTGCACAAGCATTTAGTGCAGAGCTGAAGTGTGTCACACAGAAAGGTTCCGTACATGTTAGTGAGAACTATCAATATGAATCAAATTTTTATTATTGCATCAGTTGAATCTCCACTTTCTGTTTGTTCAGGGGGAATTGCAATTTTTTTATTTTTAATCTCACAATTTGTGATTTGCCACCTATCATCAGAACGATTTTTTAATGTTAAACACTACCTCACATTTTTGTCGTAAGATTTTTTTTTTCTCTCGCCCCAGTTTTCCGCAATGACACATAAATTCTGGCTTCGAGGCAGGTGAACCTGAAGACAAGTGAAGGAGTCTCCGAGCAAAGGCATGAGCGCTGTGTCTAACTGCGGAGCTCGAGAGGGTGTAGCATTTAGCGCTGCAGGTCAGTGGAGAATACCGAGGTATGTGGCCTTCGTGCACTTGCAAATCATACAGCTGTGGCGTTCAGTGATGACGGGATTTAAACGGGATCAGGAGGAAGCCAGAGAGCTTACGAGTGTGTGTGGGTGTCTGTGCAGGGGAATACATGTATTTACAGTACGTTATGTGGATTTTGGGTATTTACTCTGTAAATATCAGTGGTGATGCACACAGCTCAACTGTGTGTGTGTGTGTGTGTGTGTGTGTGTGTGTGTGTGTGTGTGTGTGTGTGTGTGTGTGTGTGTGCATGTGTTTAGTTGTGTCAGGGGTGGGGGGTAGCTGGGCAGTTCATCGACAGCTGATCAATGCTGCTGACACACTCTGTGTCAGATGTGCTGATATGGTCCAGTGACCGCAATATCAGTTTCAATTTCTCTTGAGTGGTCAATGGAGCCTCTGATGAGTGTGTGTGTTTGTGTGTGTAGTTTGTAGTATTTACAAAATACCAACAAAAAAATGTAGGTGTGCATGATCATGTGTCAGCAGGAAGACTTTTTTTTCAATTCCATACTGACCAAGAAGTTCTTGAATGAGCCACAACAGCATGTAACTTCACTTCCAGGTCGAACGTGTACAATCACTCCCACACTTGCACGCACACACACACACATGCAAACACACACGATCTGATCTGTGTTCCCAAAAACCTTCCCTTTTGCTGCTGCCTCTGCATACACCATGCCCCAGTTCCCCACCCCCATCCCTTTTTGTCAAATAAATTGCTATGTGACCTACTTCCCATTTTGCACCATTTCTGTCATGTTCAGATATTACTGTTTGAACATGAATGATTTGCTTTGGGGCATACAGTATCAAAGAAAACACGGTGTATATAATATGGGGCATACTGTACTGTAAAGTGTAATGAATGAAATGTGTTTTTAAAAATACAGTAACGTTAACATCAGCATTAACTGTTTTTTTTTTTTTTTTTTTTTTTTTTTCCAAATTCTGATTTGGTGCTGTTGCAGCGTGGCAGCTTCTTTTAATGTGTGGGCACACGCTTTTTTTTTTTTTTTTTAAAGGCTTTTGTTTTTAAAATTGCCCTTGTATGAGTTGTAATTAAAATACATGCTTCACGTATTTTCTGATTAACACATACAATAATACTCATAGCCCTCATAATAACAGGATGTCTTTGTGATGGTCATAGACTGGGGAAATAAGGTAAATCAATTTTTCAGCCTAGTTAAGCAGAAAGCACAGTGGTAATTTTCAATAATAAGCATGGCTAATTCATTGGACCACATTGCATTTATAACCCAGTTAGGTCTGCACTAGTTGGCATCCAGTATTCTGTTTGGACTTGAGGTGCATTTTCAAAAAGCTCCTCATGATGAAGGGGATCTTATGGCACGGCACGCTGGATCCCAAATACCACACGTAGACAGATTAGACAGCGGCGAGTGTTGGGAGTGCTGCGCTGGCTTTTATTTTATATTGCCGTTCATTTATTTCAGAACTTCGTGGTTTCAGGGATTTTATTTCAGCTTCTGTTTTTCGTCATAAAGTAGTAGATATAATTGTACGTATTCATGCACAAGTTCAGTTGTTTACAAATTGCACAACTATCAGAACATTTATCCAAGTATCTCATATTTATCAATCAACATTCTGAGGTTCATGCTTTATTACATTTGAGTAACAGTGTGTGTATTTTGCTACATTTGTGAATATATTTATCTCTATGTGTCCCTCCTGCCTTTTTCCATCCATGCAAAGATGGCACCGGAGACCACACTGACCCTGATTTATTGGGATCAGAATCCACATGACAGCAATTAATTTACATCCATTAACTACATCGCTCGCTCTCTCCTTCCTGCTCTCTGTGGACATTTTGCACTCTTGCACAATCACTTTGAACATTCTTCGTTTCGCCCCTCACTCTCCCACTTTTTCCTTTCTCAGCATGTTCTGTCGCTCTCTCCCCTTTAATCAGTCACTCTCGCTCTACCAGTCACTCCCGCGTCTCGGCTGCTCCTTTTCGCTCAAGGTACTGGGATCCCATACTCCTAATCCATTTAGAGGATCTTTAGCCTCCCGTCCTACCCCTCTGCATTAGGGCCTGCTTCATAAATGATAATGTCATCAGGTTCGTGTTACTCGTATGTGTGTTTTGTTCATGCAGTGTGTGTGTAATCATACGAATGAACCCTATAAATAATAATTACGTTACATGTACTCAGACTTTTTAATAAGCGAGCAGACTTATCTGTGTAATCATAGCAAATTAAACAGTGTTCAACAAACTGGCTGATTATGATTGCACAAGGAATTTGACATTAACATTAGAAGCTCAGCATCTTGTGATCATTTCAACAGATCCTCCATGCCGTTTTCTCATTAAAGCGTCCAACTCATGCAGGTTCTCACGCTCAAGGGTCTTTCTCTCTGCCCCCTTACGATAAGACACTTTATTGCTGGCCTACATCTCTCGCTGCCTCTCTACCTCTCACTCTCCATTCTGCTGGTTTCTGTCTGCCAAGTGCTTTTTGCTGGCTTTTCAACTCAAGAAAGGAGACTTTGCTGGAGGGAGAATTTGCCATTTATTTCCGGAGACAAAAAAATGAAAAGGGGCTTTAGCACTTTGTATCTTTCCTCCCTTTTTTTTGTCTTCATTCTCTACGCATCTTTGCTCTCTGCACCATTGTGGAGTCTCTTCATCCAGCTCGGGCCTCCGTGCCTTCAGTTTGTCCTCGGGGTGAGAGGACCGGGAGAGCTCGGCTGGCTAAATGCACTGGGGGTTGGGTGATTGAGACGGCAGAGTGGAGGATGAATTCTCTAGACTCTCATCTAAATCCCTTGTTCATATGAATTGGGCAAGGACTCTCAAACAATCATGGACAAAGATGCATGCGTACGCCATTACACCACTGCATGTGCACCATTACGGCAAGTCCTCATGCTTGCTAAGTATAGTCATGTACTATGGAATGCTCATATACACACATATACACGCAGGCATTTTGTTTTTATTTGAGTGCATGTGCCTAATTCCGATTTTTTTTTTTCCTATAGAGGAAGACAATGCAAAAATCCTTTGCTCACATCTCTTAACCAACATCGCTCGGGGACAGGTTCCACCAGTATCTGTTTAAGGATTGGCTGACGATGTGGTGCGGGAGGAAAAGTTGCAGTTGGCAGCAGGCAGAAAGACACTGCAAGGGGAGCGGGGGTTCACAATAAAGGATTTTAAACCAAAGCCTCTTTGGTAAAGAGGAGGGAGGGAGGGAGGAAAGAATGGGGCTGTGGGGGTGGTGGATAGATACAGGATGACACAAGGTCCAGATTAACCCTAATCTCAGGCCTGGTGGTTTAGGTGAGGCTCAGGGACTGGAGGAAGCTATACCATGCCAGGTGGTCATGAGGAGGTTAAAACTGGGAGAGGGTGGGGGGCACTGGGAGGATGAGGATGGGACAGGGTGTTGCTAGGGAAGACAAAGCGAGAGAGATTCCATTGGAGCAAAGTGTTTTGATATCTCAGCTTCCAGCGCGCTTTATTCAGATAGAAATTAAACCAAAAATCCAAAATGACCAACCAAAAGCGGAAACAGAGGAAATGTTACGGGATCTGGTGGAGGTAGTGGTGGTGGGGGTGTATGCACAGCTAGCAGAACAGCAGGCATGGTGACGGTGGCTGCAGGGTGATTGGGTGGTTGGTGCATGGTGACAGTGGCACATGCCCTGGTGCATGGGATTAGAGGGACAGTCAGTAATCTGCTGTTTAGGCTGTATGTAGGGCAAGAGTGGCTTAGCCCAGCCATTCTTAGCATGGGTGGAGCGCCGGAACGAGAGGGAGAGGAAGTGGACTGGCGTTGTATAGCTCGGATCACCTCTCTGTTTGTCTATCTCCCTTTACTTGTATATGACATTCTGCAATAATCAAAAGTTCTACTTGCCATCGTGAAATCTCTGAAAAACTGATGTGCAAAGGAGAAAATGATTTGGACGGACAAGAAGTGAAAAGTCAGAGAAAGGAATCTGTAGTATGTGTTTGTTAAACTGAGACTGTGTGTACAATGAATGCAACCTTGAGCTTAAGTACAGTTCTGAGGTACTTTTACTTTACATGAGAATTTTCATCTTATTTAACTTTGCACTTCTACTTCAGAACATTTCAGAGGAAAATATTTTACTGTCTACTCCAATGTATTCATTTAAGATTTATATAGTTACTTTTTCAGAATAAGACTTTGCAACACCTTATTATAGGTTAAACTACTCAACAGTACATAAAACAGTTGAATTTGCTTCACTTTGACCAATTAAAACTTAAGGATTCCTTGTTTTGTTGCCAATACTCTTGTACTTAAACAAGACTAGAAATTTGAATGCAGGCCTTTTACTTGTAATAGAGTGTTTTCACAGGGTGCAATTGCTGCATTTATTGAAGTCTGTGATCTAAATACTTCCTGTATTCTATTCTGAAAGTGGATGCCCCCAAAGGAAATACTGCATGTGTACTTTATATGCATGTATGTACGCAGATGTTTGACTAGATTAGACAAAATTGGGTAAAGCCATGTAATTTCCCTGACAACGTAACTGCATATGAAGCTCAACCAGCTTATTACGTTTTATTAAAGGGACAAACATCTACCAGAGATCAAATAGATAATACAATCTGAAGGTTCATGAGAGTCCCAGACAATTCATGTAGAGCGGAGCCTCTCTTCCCACTCACGATCAAGATTGAAAAGGAGCTATTAAACTTAAAATCCAGTCCCTAACAACCCCTGCATTACTGTAGAAAGCCCTTCAGACGCAGGAGCTCTCCAGATTTACAACACAAGCACCTCTTCCACAAACATTTTTACAATGAACAGAAATCGCTGAACAAATTAAATCTAATTATTTGAACCACTGAAATAACAAATCCGAAAACTTGCAATGAAACGATATGCTACACGGCTCTGAAGAGAGACTACAAATTGGCAGCCTGTCTGCTCAGAAGCAGATCCCGACTGAGTATAGACTCAGTGACCATCAAATGAGGAGAATACACAAGAAGACGCGGCTGCCTAAACTGTGCATACAGTTTGTAATCACGGTCCTCTACTGTAGAAAGTTCTCACAGTCGAAAGAACACAATTCACAGAAATTCATATTCATGTGTCATGACTGAGAAAACTTATGAACCAGAGGGTAGTTGTTCATATATATCAGTCAGTTATACTCTTCCATGATTATAACATAAGACAGATGCTGATGCTACTAAAGTTTAAACATTTAGTTGATGATTTGCTCAGTCAATAACAGGATGTTTATCTGCAACTGTTCAGATAAAAGCTTGATTTAGAACTCAAAAAACTCAGTTGCAGCTTCTTGAATGTGAACATTTGTTGATTCTTTAGTCTTCCAGGATGGGAAACTGAATATGTGCATGTATGTCCGAAGATGTCACCCATCACGCTATTTCACTATTATCTGACATTTTATTGATATGTCATTGATTAAACCAGAAAATAATCTGCAGATTAACTGATGATGGAAATGATCATCAGTTGTAGCCCTAGTTGTTGCTACTGTTATAATTGATATTGGACATTATTATATGTGCTTTGTCTAATTTTCTTCATCAGTGCAACTAAGTTTGTTGCTATTGATTTTGTGCTTCATGTCAGTAAAGTTTAAAGAGAGAAGGGTTGTTTCATTGCAAGGTCACCTGCTATGACATATTATGGCCGAACAAGATTGTGTATTTACGTCCCTGGAGAAAGCAACTGAAAGACACAATAGCTATCTTGGAAAGGTAACACCGTGCAATCTCCCCTCAGCCTTCATGTCATTCAACCCCCCCCCCCCCCATCCCTTCTCTCCATTTTCCAATGAGCAAAGTGATTTATGTCAAGTGAAGTCAAGCATGGGCCAGTGTATGAATCAAAATTTGTCAAGTTGGCTTTTCCCACTCAGGTCCATGAACTAATACGGCTTAGTTTTGAATATGAATCCCCGGAGAGCTCCACGTTGCTTTTAACTGACTGTAGCTTCAGCAGGGCAATCAAAGCCTTTGTTTTTCACACCATCCCACAATCCCACCTGCTTCGGCGAGACGATGGAGGGCCCTTTGAAAACAACGAGGCGGCATGATTTATTATTCTAATTAGGCGAAGTGAGACTTTAGCAAAGCCACAATTACACTAAATCGCCAAAACACTTTTCTGTTTGGCTGGATAGTGTTCTGTTCAGATGTTAATCAGAGGTAGCAATTGAGTCAAGGTGCAAACTGCCTGTGAGTCACACTATTGCCTGGTAATATCTTCCATAAACAATCAAACAAACAAACACTAGAGTCCTGTATTGAATTACAAATAAGCATTTTGGCTTATTAAATTAATTTCCATTTAACTATCTAAACCAGGTAAACATAAATATCCAGCTTCCCAGGCACCTCGCAACCAAACAGCGGGCTTAACGTGCCACGATACCCGGTTAAAATCCACTGCGGTGTTTAATTCCAGGTCATTTCATAATCTCTTTGATACTCACTCACATCTGCACATCTCCTTCGCTCTCACTCACTGACAATCAAACAGCTGCAAGCTGGCATACTCACTAAATCCTCCGGTACGACACACAAACCACACACACACCAACATATGCAATCGCCCACCACATGCACACACATACACTACATACGCAAGTGCCCATTAGAGAGCACGCACACAACGGTGCACCCAGGCGCAAACACTTATGCATGCAAGCGTACACACACACACACACACACTTCTACTCAAACTGCTACCGCACTCATGCAAAAAAAAAAAGGTTTTATTCACCGCAGATATTCTTCTGAATTAAAAGCAGATCCTTCCTCCATCACAGCACACAGCAGAGACACGGGAAAACAGGAAAATTTATTGATCATTTGTTAGGAGGATGCACACATACGTTCACAGATTCAGACGCATGTACAGGAAGGAAATTAACACACACACACACACACACTGTAGGCTCTCTGTATGTGTGTATGTGGTTCCCATCAATCCCTGTGCTTCTCATCACCTTTTTGTCCCCTCCTCCCCTCTTTCCTTTCTTCTTCCTGCATCCCCACACACCCCCAAAACACCCCAATCATCCTGCATCAACAGGCATGTGAACCCAGTGTTTGGTTCATCTCTTTCTCTCTCTCCCCCTCTCTCTCTCTCTCTCTCTCTCTGCCTGCTCTATTTTCATCCTGTGTGCTTCCACTCTCCTAGCTTTCGGGTAATTACCTGGCATTTGCATTGCAAAGTCCCCTGTGCCGCCCTCAGCTCCTCCGCAGGTGATTGAGCTTCATTTCCCCGGCAGATAAGAGAGAGAGAAAGGGGAAGAGAGAGAGAGAGGAAAGGGGGGATTGCAGCAGGGTGTGATGTTATTCTGGCTTGCAGGATATAGGAACAATGGCCTGGATTCTTTGTTACTGGTAAATTGGCTGGTTCAGAGCGTGCACAAGAATGCTTTAAGTTCCCACACATAAATAATCGTTCTCATTACGATCACATTGCTGGTCTGGCTGGAGTGGAAATAAAATCACTGCGGAGAGTGACCTGACCAGTGCAGGCCTCTGACTCTTTTATTTGATGGGTTTCGGTAGATGTAGTAGTAGGTGTATTTCATTCGATCAACCGAGGATGTTGAAGCTATGCATCCACAGTGATTCCAGACTCTTAGCGACTCTTGTCTGTGGGTGCAACAGTTTTATTTCTTAGGTATATAAAACATCAGAAAATAGTGAAAAATATCACAGTGTTCACAGTGATGTCTTAAATACTAAGATAAGATAAACCTTTTTTCGTCCCTCAGTGGGGAAATTCACATTGCACAGCAGCAAAGAGGATAGAAGCAAGTTAAATAGCAAAAATGAAAAATATAAAGAAGCTTTAAAAAGTACAAATTTACACAGGATTAAAGGAAAAAGCTCAACGGTGAGCGAGAGCTGCTATAGCAGGCTGCCACTAGAGCGGCGCCATCTAAAGACATTTGTGTAATTTTGTGCAACCAACACCCCTGAACCCAAATTTTCATATTGGAGAAGGTGTTCTGAGCTTTTGCTTGAATAAAAAATTAAATCCATCAGTCAGTTAGTCAGCAGTTCAACGCGTGCAGCTTCTGTGACTCAGCCAGATCAGGAACGTAATTATTTACTCTTGCACTTTGTCCACATGATTGATAAGAACTGTTTGAAGACTTTGGACTGTATGTCTCTACAGGAAGTGTGACCTGGCATGAACTGTCATGTTTCTGAGCTTGTTGTTGTTGTTGTTGTTGTTGATGATGTTGTTGGTTTGGAAATACCGTTGACTGACCAGATAACTTGGAGGCAAATATATTATTTATAAAAGTGATGAAGTTTAATGGCATTGGCATTTGTCAATAGAAAGGATTCAACCAACCTGATAATCACCTATAAAGAGCAGAAAATATAGAGAGCGTCTCCAAACCTGATAAATGTGTCTTTTATACTGTTTCACTGTGCCACAGCATGCAGCTGAGCCCACATATCTTCACAATAAGTAATTCTTATACAATTTACAATATACAAACACAAATTTTAGTTCTTGAAAAAAAAGATAGACATGGAGCCCAGTGGAGTCAAATGTACATTAAACACACAGTATCTAATTACTGCCACTTGGGGTCTCTCAATCAGAACAATAGAAAAAAAAGAATGTGGTTTGATGATGTCCTGAAGTAGTGTGGAAGTTATTGTCTTCATTGTTAAACAATCGCCATTGCCAACAAATAGCTATCTGATGTGATTCAGGCAGAAATGTGGTGTATTAGAGCTTTATCCACGTTGCTTTCAGTCACATTCCTTCCACCACATGTGACGTATCACTCGCTGTTTCCTGTATCCTTCCTGTGTTACCTTGAATGTTGTTGTCATTGTTGGAAAAATTTGGGTAAGTACACAACAAAATAATCTATTTGTTTATAGAAATTGAATGCAGACATATCCATAAATGGTACCAGAATATTTTAAGATGTTATGTTTGGTTACTTAGTCGATGTTTAGTTTTAAATGGAAAACTCTTTTTTATAGGTGATGCTGCTAAAGAAATATCATCAACATGACCACTGTTTTCTTTACTGATGCTTCATAACATTCGTCCAATAGTCTACATGCAGGGCTGGAGCCACTTTGTTGGACCCATGAAGCTGTTACTGATCAGGATGAACATGCATGAAAAATGAATCACAAAGGGAAAATATAGGCTCCTCATCCATCCATGCATCCATCCATCTATGCATGTATTCATCTGTGCATCCATACATTCATGCATTTATACCATACATTCATCCATTTATATCACAACTCATGTACGCATCCATCCACGCATCCATACATCTATGCATTTATACCAGGGTCCATGCATCCATCCATGCATGCACACATCCATCCATGCTCCACCCTGCTACCACCAGAAGCGCCTCCCACAGTATGAGCTGATAATTGGCCTGAGCTCATTAGCATGCAGACCGGCGCGGATATTTATTTAAATTTAATTTCGTTCCCGCACACGGTGCACTGTAGGCTTTTGTGCCAAAGTCATATTAACCCCTTGATTAGTTAATATGCAGTGCACGACGTTGCCCACGCACGATGAATATTCATACTGATGGCGTTTTCACCGCCGTCTCTCCTCCCCTCCCTCCTCCTCCCTCTATATGGAGGCATCCCGGAAGACTGAGCCATTTCACTGTGGCTCTCCCACAAACACAAACACACACCGTTTGGCCGCTTCTGCTTCTTTCTGTGTGACTCAATGGCAGATAAGACTAAGATGCCCAGCAGAGACCGCGCTCTGAAGGGAAGGGAGGAGAAAATGGTCGTGGCAGGTAAATGACGCACGAGTTAAGTGGAGTCTTGGCAAAGTGTGCGCGCGCTCTCCAGGTGCCTGCCATAAACGCACCACGTGTCCTGAGCTCAGGTCATGTAGACAGTAATGACAGAAAATAGCATAATTCAGGAATATAACAACTGCAAGAACTGGTAGGTTTGATATACTTTATATTTCAGCGCTGTTGTTCAGTGTTGATTATTTAAGACATTTGAATCAAGGAAAGGTAACATGATACTCAGATAACATCTAGACAGAAGGGTTGGTGCCAGTGAGGATGACACACTTTTTTCCAAACATCTGTTGATTTCTATAATAATAATAAGCTTTATGTGTTTTACAAGAAAAAAAAGTTTCAAATGAAAAAAGACAGGGAAACCACAATTCATGTAAATAAGATGGAAAATAATACCATTTGATAATGATAGTAAAGATAAAGACGAAAATAGAAAACATAGGATGCATAATATGAGATAGGAAATAAAACATACTGATTGATAATAATACTAAAGTTAAAGTATATGCTTAAAAATGAGTAAAATGCATATTGAAAGAGTTGCGGCTCTGCTCTGTTTCAGGTTTCATGTTGCAGGTCGTAGCTTGTTAAAGGCTAAAATTTAAGGCCCACGGTGCCAACTCATTTTACCACAGGTTTCTAGCTTTTGGGAGTTTCCATTTAACAACCAAGGGGGCAACGCTTGATCTTAAGAAAATACAGAGCTCAGAGTCAAAACCGTTTTCAATTGTGTGTCTGACTGTAAAGTGTAAAGAGTCCTTGAGATGTGGAAAATGAGATTTTTTTTTGAGCAACCCTCATGTTGACACAACCGTCTGCCAGATGATGGTTAGGCCAGAGATCGATTCTACCATGTAGCTTATCAATCTGTTGGAACTATCAAGAAATGAAAGAGACACAACAGAGACATGATTTCTTATTAACATGAAAATCAAAGGATGTGTCCTACCTACTTATCGTAGCTTTCTATTACATTATGTTTTACCATTTTTCCAGTCCTGTGACTCCTTTTTGTAGAAAAATAAAAATCTAACCAGCAAATAGTGGACGAAGTTGTGCATCCACCAGCACTTCTTTGGGTTTGCATTGAATATGTTCTTTGTGCTACTGTCTTAAAATATGAAAAAGGTCAATAGTAGTACACAGTTTACCCTTATCAACAATGATTTTTCCCTTGTGATGGCTATCAGAATCCGATATTGCCTTTAAACCAAATATTTGGTACATTTGCTGTAATACATTTTAGCCTGTTTGGTGTTTTGTTATTTTGGCTTGTAATGAAATCTTTAAGTTAACCCCGAAATCTGTGTCAGTGGTGGGGGATTAAACAATTGTGTGAGCCATTTATATAAATGAGATCTGGGGGTCATTGTTAAGATAAATAAGACACATCAAATGGTCACTGCCCCTGGGAAAGGATGGGTAAATGGTTCAAAGGAACAGCAAGTGGTCATTGGTTTAGAGAATGACTGATTAAAAACTGCCATGATGTTTTGTCACTCTACTGTTGTTATCTGACAGTATATAAGCCAGGACATTGTGGAAGACGGGAGAGAACACTGTGGACATTCTCTCCTTGCTGCATGTATTAAACCGATCTGATTCATCACGCTGAGGTTTTTAATTCTTGAGAAAATTAGTGACTCTCTTACTCAATAAGGAAGAAATTTCCCTTACAGTCAGCAAAAGCCTGTTGAGGGAATGCTGAGTTTGTGTAGCAAATACTTGATGATGAAATCAGGATAAAACAATGGCTCACATTCTCAGCACTGTCAGAGACATACTGGCACTCACAGGTTATATGATTTTACTGTTATCTTTAAAGTAACTCCCAGTTTCAGTGCATGTGAACAAATACGCCTTCTTCTGCTTCCTATTTATAATTTCATCCATTCTTACTATGTACTAGTCAAACCTCTCCATCTCATCTCGGCCTGCTTTCATTCAGCTTTTCATCTCACTATCTTGGGACAGGCGGGCTCGTAGGAGTATGTGACAAAGGCCAGACATGGTGCGATTTCAGCCTGGTCCTTGTCTTCAACCTACTCAGACTGAGATGTCCACAAAGTGCATTGTGGGAGCTGGGTGTGAGCGCATAGGAGGAAGCGGTGCCGCAGCGTCCAGGGGCCCATCTGGGCATTATGCGCATGAAGGCTCCGCCCCGTCGTAAGTTCCTGCTCCGTCTGTCGAAGCAGCTCGGAGACACCGCATGGCAGAAATCTGTTCCTCCCCTTTCACCATGGGGGGCAGCTTAGGTGGGGACGGGGTTGTTCTCGTGTGTGTATGTGTGTGTTAGAATAGCACGCTTCTGTGTTTGTTGGTGTGGGCTAGTAAGCATGAGTAATTTAGGGACCGCAAGGACTGTCTCCACATATGCCCTGTGCAGTCCTGGCCTTGTATGTGTGAGTGAGTGTTTGTGTGTGTGTCCCCTCTCTACAATGAAGATCACTGATTTTGAAAGTTGCCTCTACCCTTCAAGCCTCTTTAAAGAAGCTCCTTGTTCCTCGTTCAGACGTCCTGTGTTCCCTCCCTCGCTCCAGTCTGTATAATGTACTCTGTGACCTTGGCGAGAATGATCCAGTGGCAGATTGCTACATGGTAGGGGCACAGTAGCTATTATTTTGAGTCAGTGCAGGATAGACTGCCAATATTTCTTCCAACCAGGATGGGGGAGGTCAGCTGACCAAAATCAATCTCTGTTACATGCCTCACTATAACTCTTTAAAGCAGGTTCATGGCGAAGATATATTTCTGGCATCATTTCTCTCTTGTTTTCCCATCTCTGCTGCCTCCAGATGCCCTTGCTTTTTTGGCTTTTGCAATGAGCACAGAGGGGAAGGGAAAAAAATGGGAAAGCGCATACAAACAGATAAATAAATAAGAGAGATTTTACTCATAGGCAGCGC
The DNA here is from genome assembly GCA_037975185.1 of Centropyge bicolor. NCBI lineage: Eukaryota > Metazoa > Chordata > Actinopteri > Pomacanthidae > Centropyge > Centropyge bicolor. The sequence goes on from JBBMOC010000010.1 coordinate 2,701,981, forward strand.
TGTGGCTCACTGATTAGGACTGTTGCCTCAGCACAAGAATGTCTTGTCCCTTACGACCTCCGGTTTCAATCCCACAGTCACTGAGGTGATTTGGAGACCCTGAGTGGTGTAGCATGCATCTTGCCCAGTGCATGCTGGGATTGATTCTAGCTCCCCTTGATAAGAAAATAGATGGATTTGTTGTTGTATATCTGTAAATTTGACTTGGATTTATTCATTTGTGCCGACCAGGTGGATGCCGTCCTCTTCTTCGTCGGATCGGTGTTTGAGTAAAAGTATTTTGAGCAGGCCCCAACAGGATGTGCCTCCATCTTGCTGGAAGGAGATAATGGAGGCTACAGCAGGTAGTCTTCTCCATAGCAGCTGTTTCCTTTGCTCGAATACAGTATGTAGGGAAAGCATGGATGGCTTCAAAGTTGTACTCTTCAGACAGTTTTCCCACCCTGAACAGAAGCGGCTTTAAATGCATGGAAGTGCCACAGTACCGAGTTGGGTTGATTGTTTTAAGGCCCCAGCAGCATCATTCCTTTTACTTACCTCTTACTGTTTTTAAAAATCGACCACCTCCCACCCGTCTTGCCTCTTTCCTCCCCTCCCCTCCTTTGCCCCACTCTTTCTCGCCCCCTACCCATCCTCCCATACAGCAGAGGGTAGTTGGCACCAGTATAAAGCATCACCCTCCTCCGACGACTCGTGCCTGACTCTCTGCCAACCTGTGTGAAGCTAGAAAGAGGAATAGCGAGAGGGAGGGAAGAGGAAGAGGGAGAGAGGGAAAGAGAGAGAATGGATTTTTTTTTTTTTTTTTTTTTTTTGGAAGGAAAGAAACAGAGCAGCCTGGAAATCGACCTTTCCGCTAGCAGTTTTGGCATCCAGGGATAGTACCTCTCCCATTTCTCTGCATGAGGGGGCAGCAGCGCTTGGACTTCAGTTTAACGGGTGAGAAACACGGGACCACGGGTAGAATCGAAGGGTAACAAAGACTAAATACCCGCCGACACAAGTCGAAACTGGACGTTATTATCCGCTAAGCAACAGATAGATTGTTGTGCCCTTGACTGATGTGGTACAAGCAAAGTGGCAGGGTGCCGGGTCCGATGTTTTGGTTCTGGTCCAGCCGCCTACAGCCACCATGTTAAAAGCAACAAAAGGTGACCAAAGTATTCCGCTTCAGTCCCGTTGTACTGTATAGCCTGCACTGTGCTTTTCAGATATCCACGAAAAAACAAAAGCGCACAAAAGAAATTACGCCCATATCTCATCCAAGTTGGGGAAAAAAAATCCTTTTCATGAATCCTTCCCCCATATTCAGCCTGTTTTTCTTCTTTTGTAAGCTCAGTCAGTCACCCTCCCTGCTTGTTTTTTGTCGTCCTCTGTTCTTTCTTTTGCTGGCGTAGTGAGGCAGCGTAGTGAGAGTATTCAGCCAGTTCTTTCTCTCTGCCTGTGTGTGTTAGGTGGGGTAATTCTGGCAGAATGGGGTGTGGGCGCTGGGGCTGGCAGGGGGGAATGCTGGGCTAGGCACAGTGAAAGGAGCCAGCCTGGCACCACCTGGACCTCTGCCAGCCGCTCCATGGGAGAAATACCCACAGCAGAGGTTGGTGCGCGAGCGATCGTGCGGCTGATTGCATGCAGGCGCGTGTGCACGTGTTCGTAAGCGGGAGAGCGAGGGATGATGGGAAGGTGGTGCGAGGAAGAGAGTGTGAAGTGAAGATGGAGAGCAGCTGAGAGAGACGAGAGGGCGGGGAGGTTTGGCTCGGAGTTTGGCTTCTCTGGACAGTGCTGTGTCGGCGTGTTCTTGGCTGTCTTCATTTTTACCTCTCTCTTTTTTTTTTGTTTGTTTATTTGTTTGCTTGTTTGTTTTCCCTGTGTTCTCTCTTGGATGAAGTGCTTGGTCTTTTTATATAGAGCCCGAAGGCATGGTGGTCTGAAAGCCAAAAGAATCCTTCACTGCCTTTCTGCTACCTTCATCTGTTGCTTCTCACTGGCTATTTACTCCTTTTATTGTTTTGGCAGGCTGAACTCTCCTCCTCCCACTCCTCCCCCTCTATCGCACACTTGTCTCTCTCTCACTCTCTCTTTTTCTCTCTCTGTCATTTGGCAACTTCAGTACTTTTTACCTCGGTGGCCGGAAAAGCAGGACAAGAGGGTGAGAGAGAGAGAGCCGGAGGATAAAGACACAACAAATTCAGAATAGAAGGATGAAGATTTTTCCTGTCCTCCCACCACCTTCAGTCACCCTCATGGACTGAGAATATTTAGCCAGTACAGTCGCTGACACAGACATACTTTGATTGCAGCTGACTGTGCCCGTGAACATGACCTGGCAGTGCCAAACAACCTGCTGCTAAAAGACAGAACTGTCGCACAACAGGAGGGCAGGAGGGGACTGCCTGAAGGCAGCCAGGCCTCTGTGACATTTTCGGAGTCCTTCATGCTTCTGCAATCTGTTACTTGCACAGAAAAACCAAACAAGTCTGTCTAATATCAAAAAGTGCCCTTAAGGTGGCACAACAAGACAGGTGGTATCAACACAAGTGTTCTGCTGCTTCTTTTACAGCCCATATTCTTCAAAAAACACTTGTTAATCTTTAGGGTCCAGGCATGGCATCGTTTCTTTTCTTTAGTGCTTCTGGCTTTACGGAAACTGTCGGCCTGAAATAAACTGAGTGTAACTGGTCTTCGGCCTGTTCGAGATCATCCCGGGCCTATCTAGGAAATTAACTGTTATGTCGCTCTCAGATTAGAGATTGTTTTTATTCAGGTCAATGTCACACATCGCATCCCCGTGCAGCCAGAGAGCAATTGCACATTGAACTTCGAGCAAGCATCCATTATTGGTATGTGCCTAAGCTCTTAGTGCACCCTGTGGCCTGTTTATCTGTAGACTAATATTAGTGGTTGCAGTACAAACCAGCCTTGCTTAGTGGAGATTTGCACGCTAAGTCACCTCAGTCTTCTTAAACCCTAATCCTCCTCACACATCTGTGGGCTACACACACGCGCACACACACACACACACACACACACATACTTCCTTTTTAGCGCTCTAATTCCACGCAGCACAGTTGGCAGTAGAGTGCCACCCCCCTGCCACCTCTCAGCACTCCAGTTTGTTTTACTTATGAGGTATTTTTAACACAGCGAAGATTAGGACAGCGTTGGGTCTACTTGCGAGGCCCTACCCTGCTCGTGAGGTTACACAAGAGCGTGCCCCTAAAGTGCCGTCACTGGTTTGCTGCGTGGACACCCGGCGGTGCCAAGCTTATCACTTAATACACTCCGATTTGAACGCATACAGTAGAGAAAGAGAGAGATCAGGAAATAACTACGTGATTGTGTTGTAATTGTGGGTATTGAGGAGAGGACAGTGGGGATAGAACGGCGGTCAAAGCCGTGTAATCTCTTAAATGTCTTCCAGCACAGAAGCCTCTGCCTCTGATCCGCTGGCCTGGGTCAGCCTGTAATGAAGTGCAGACCTATGAGGCCTAGTGGAGTTTGCTAATGGGCCTCTTTACACGCATACTGTAATTTGTACTGTTGAAACACAGCGTTATGATCCAATTTCACATTTGCATGCTGTTTCCCTTCACAGAGAAGCATGCAGTTAATGGGAATCCCACTGTGGAGCCTTTTCCAGAAGGCATGGATACCATCATGTTTGGTGAGTCTGCACAATCACACATTTCTGTAATCGAAAATCAACCCAATATGGCAGCTTCTGTTACCAGTCTGTGGTTATTGACACATTTTGGTAATATATCAGCCTCTCTGTGGATGAAACACTAATACTGTGTCTGTTTGCCTGCTGTCTTTATGTTCAGGTATGGGCTGCTTCTGGGGAGTCGAGAAATTTTTCTGGCGCCTTCCAGGGGTCTTCTCCACACAGGTGGGCTACGCTGGTGGCTTTACACCAAACCCCTCTTACGAAGAGGTCTGCACAGGTAATGCACTCTGCACCTCATGTTGGCATTTGCGCATTTTTACATATGCATATCGTCTACGCTTTGATATATGTTAACTGATTGCACTCCTAGCTGAAGTGGGCTGGCAGGACATTTCTCTGCGAGATCAGTCAGGGTTCAAGAGACCAAAAAAATGCAAAGGGAAAAAGAAAAAGATACGGAGTCGGAAAAGCTGTTTTAAGTACAGCGCTCTCATCCTCTCGCCGCCTTCCCTTCATCTGCAGTCAACTACTCAGAATGCACTGCTCCAGATGGGCTGTACCCCCCGTCCCCACCCCCCCATGACCTACTTGTAAGGATTGGGCTCTGTACTGTGCTGTACTGCGGCGTTTTTGCCAACAGAGGTTACTGTGTATGAAGCGCCGTAGACAGGCTTCCTTCCTTAAGACGATGATTTGGTGAACGTGATGTTGGAGATACAGGCTTGAATTCTGTGTATTTGCTATCAGAGCCCCTGAAAATGTATGGCTACCTGTCTTGAATTTTTTCTTTCTGTTTCGTCATCGTGAGAATCAAATAGGTCGAAATAGGGTGCTGATGTATAATTGAAATGAAGACGTCCAGCTCTGTCTTATTCTGTGTGCTTGTGAGTCCTGAGCTGTTAGTTTGGGGTTTCTCCATTTGCGAGGGTGCATCATTGCAGGCAGGCGATGGGTCTAGGTGCAGGCACAGCATGGGGGACCAGAAGAGGAGGGGAAAGATGCTTTGGGCTTGGCTGGCAGACTTTCTGAGCAGAGCCCTTCAAGGGATTGTATGTTTCCTATCTGTCCGCCTCTCCCAGTCTCTCTTTCTATCAGCTTCCCAGCAACAAGATGGTCAGCTATACGAAGGAGGATGGAGATGGAGACAGATGACAGAAAAAGAGAGATTGAGAGCTGTGGCAAGTGAAGGAACGGGTAAAATAAACTTTTGAGGGGAAAAGAAAATTTGAGGAAAAAAAAAAAAAACGTGTGAGAAAGAATGGTTGCCTGTCCATCGGCTGAGAGAGTGCAGGCGTCGCTCCAGTGGCCATGACGGAGCAGAACACTGCGACGGCATGAGACCGAGGAGCTGTCAACACAGCCAGGGCAGGACAGACAGCTGGACAGACAGACAGACGGACAGAATGGAGGAGCTGATGGAACTGTCAGCAGAGCCAGGGAAGGATGGAAGGACAGGCAGATAGGTGGATGGTCTGACAGACAGAAATAGCAGAGGGTTGAGGCGCAGTCAGATTTGTCTTGGGAGGACAGATGATACAGACAGCTGAGAGATGGATAGATGGGAATGTTATTACCAATCAGCATATTTTAACTTGACTAATTCGCAGCACAGTCCACTTTGCAGCAGAGAATCAAGAGTTGATATTGTAACCTTTCGTGCTTGTTCAGTGTTACACAGGATTAAATCCAACAATCCTCATAGCTAATTGACAATTTGCTGTAGTTGTCAGTCTCTTCCAAAATGACCCATATGACTGTTCCAGGATTCATATCAATGTGTTCTGCTCTGCCAAAATTTATACAACTAAAACTACTGGTTAAGTTTAAGGAAAGATTTCATTCCCATGGCTAAAATAAACTAATGTTTTGTTAATGCAGCCGTCAACTGTAACTTCGTTAAGAGGACAAACAATGCAGCTTCTGTCTTTCCAAAGAAGACAGTATTGACTCTCATAACCACAAGAGAAGGCTGTAAAAGGAAACCTAATTTTAAATGTTTGAACAACCAGTGCTGTTGTCTTCCTATTGAGGTTGCTCCCCTCATGATGTCCAGTTTTACTGCATCCAACAGCAGAGAACAATTAAACAAAAAAAGAGCAACAGTGTGACACGATGATTTGGGAGGTGATTTTTATTCACCCCGCTCAAGTGTCCTTCAGTAAAACATTGAATCTCTAGCAGCTCTAGTGGTGCTGGTCTGCATCGCTTCTCAGCCTTTAACCCCCTTCAGATGGGAGAAATGAAAAATCAGTGTGCATGTTCACCTTTTTTGTTTCAGCAGGTCTTGATGGCTAGTTTTGCTGCATTTTGCCTTTGTTCTGTTTTCTGCCTATCTTGTTGGCTTTTCCCGCACTGTGACTGCTAATCTACAACCCAACTCACTGCTGACTGTGACCACAGCAAAAAATATGTGCATATCACCAGAGTTTAGCTGCATTCCAAATCACATACTTTTTCTTTTTAATTAGTTGCTTGCAGTATGGAAATAAATGGAACATACTATTTTGTCATAACATTGCACCTTTAACTTCATCGCAGTATGTAGCGTGAAATTTATTGTCCTTTTTATGCACGGAGAATATGTAGAATTTACACCGAATGCGCTGTCATCTGTCATTGTGGCTTTTGTCATCTCTCTGCGGCTCAGTCGATGTGACGTATCTTCCCCTGCACAGAGAATTGGGGGTCAGAATTGTCAGAAAAGTATGCTGGCTTGGATACTGAAAAATGCGACCAGATGCAGTAGGACATCCTGGTATTTTTGGCATACTGCATACAACATATTATGCATTGGAACAAACTAAATATTCTCTGGCATACTAAATAGCATGGTAGTATGGGTATTGGAACGCAGCCTTTGTGTCTTGGAGGCTGTCCTTGCCAACCTCAGTAGACAATTGGCTGACAGCGGAGGGTTGTCAGCGGATCAAGTTCACCTGAGCCTCTTTCTATATAAGCTGGCCCGTGTGCTTCCCACAGCCAGTTTGTGGCAGAGTGTGCATAATAACAAAGGTGGACATGTACTAATAAAGTATAGTTTGTTCTTATTATATGTTGCCATTTTTTATTATAAAAAATGTGTTCCAGCATCGACGGCTACAGCAAACACTGACTATTTGTTGTTGGATGCTCATGACAGATTGCTAGTATCCACTGACAAGTGTGCCCGTTGTTGATTTAGGTAACAACTGTTTAAACAGGTGAAGTCTTCCATGTTCATTTGGCATGAGACGATCCTTTCTACGTGCCAAGTGTCATTTCTAGACAGAAATTGGGTCTCAGGCCAGATGCATAAATTTGGCAGCCCTTCTGCTATTGTCTGCAAAGCACTTGATGCACCTCCTGTATCTGTGTGTGTGTGTGTATCTGTGTGAGAGAGAGTGTGTGTGTATGTGTATATACTGTCTAAATGTATATGCATGTGTCTGTGAAATGTGAGAACAAGAGAAGAGAATGGCTACTATTTACACAAAGTTGACATCTCTTTATTTACATGTAGCAGTATATGTTTGCATTGTGTGTGTGTGTGAGTATACCTTTCCTGCTCTTTCAGTGTGTGTCTGTGTGCGTGTGCATGCACCTGCATGTTGGACCCAAAGCCTCCCCCAGTTTGAGAATGCCTGCAGGCAGCTTGTTGAAGCTTTGGGGTCCTGGCAGCTGCAGACAGGAGCGAGTGTCTGTGTGCTTTTGGCAACTTTCACCATAAGCTCCAACCTGTACTGTTCTCTCTCTCTCTCTCTCTCTCTCTCTCTCTCTCTCTCTCTCTCTCTCTCTCTCTCTCTTTCTCTTTCTCTGCTACTCTCTCCCATTGTGCCATAAGCAATAACAAAGCTCTGTGTGGATTCAACCTGAGTGTTTCCACCCATGGCACATGCACTCAATGACACGAACACCAAGAACACAAGGATGCTATTCATAATCTCTCCTTTGCTATTATCAACAGGCCATTTTTCTACAGTTTGATAAGACATGCAGACATCATGATTTTGGATTTAGTCAGCTTCGTTGTCCAAAAATGTCAGCATTTTGGGGGAAAGAGCAAATGAGGAGGAGGAGGGGGGGGGGAGCAATGACTCAAGCTGACATCGTAAGCAGAAACGTCATACGACTTTATTTTGACTGAGGCAATGTTCTCCTTTCTCCTTTAGGTCTGACGGGTCACACTGAGGTGGTGAGGGTGGTCTTCTCCCCTAAAGACATCGGCTTTGAGGAGCTGCTGAAAAACTTCTGGGAGGGCCACGATCCTACACAAGGTAGCAACATGCACATGCACACAAACCCAAAAGTCGCCCTCAAATAAGACCCGTCCCGAGGGGCACAGGGTGTATTAGAGCAGAAGGATGATGCCCAGACGTGTGCCTGCGTGTGCGTTGTGATGGGGGGGTGGGGGTGGGGGGGTAGGTCTCATGGGTGTAAGTCAACGCCAGACAGTTTTAATGTGTCTGAGATCCAGCCATCCATGGAGAGACACACCAGTGTGGTGCATGCTCAAGCCCCCCAAAAACGTCTCTCTGTGTTAGAGCATGTTCTTTAACCAATGCAAACCAGCCTTTTGTCATTCACTTCACATATGGGCTTCGGGCTGATGCAATGATGATACTAAATTTGGTCTTTCATGGCTTGAATAATGTCTGAGAATTTTTGTTTTATTATGCATCGTGTGTTTCTCGGCTGGGTTTAATCCCTCGACGGCAATTCTGAAGTTGTTAATCGTGGGAACCTGGCGAAACTTTGCCGTGATGGTGCAACGTTCCCCCCAAATATCTCTGGGTTTGGATCCACGTCCCCACGTTACACACACACTGCTGCATATGCTTAACTTCATAGCATTTGAATCCTGGTCTCCTCGCCACTTTTCTTTAATGACACACGTCTCTTCCCCACCCGCCTCTCAACCCCCCTCCAGTGGCAATAAGAACCCCATCCCCCAAAACCCATCTCTCCATCTCTTCGAGGCTCTTGCTCTCTTGTTTTCTCTGCTCACTGGAGGAGGTGATGTAAGAACATTAATGCACCAGGAGGGCACAAGGAGGGTGTGTGCATGTATGTGTGAGAGAGAAAGGACAGGCAAAGAGGTACTCTGCTCACTCATATTGAATGTAGGGAGGGGCTTGACAAGTTAGGAAGAGATGGATCAAAGATTCATAGGTCCGACCTTCAGGCTTGCACACACACACACACATACACACACGCACACATACACACACACACTCTGTGACATTGCCCACGTCAGTTCTGTCATCTCTTTTGCATCTGTCATGGTTGTTTTCTCATACGCTGTGTGACCTAAATTCACTACAATGTCAGCCATGTTTGCACAGCTAAATACATACATGAGCTGACAGATCAGCTGTATGTTTGCATATGTTCTTCACATTCCACTTCACCTGCTCAACCAGCGGCGGCTCAACAAAGAAAAAAAAAAAGCTGCAGGAGAAGAAACTGTTTGTTTTGAGGTTCATGTGAGAAGCACATCATCCCAATCAGATGAGATTCTTCTCCTGTTCATCGTAGCCAATGGCGGAGACGCGTCTTACTACGGGCAAAGGCACAAGCAGAGTCGAGCCGACACGCCACGGGGCAAAGGCAGTGAGGCCAAAAGAGTAGTCATGCATTTCCCCTGACTCACTGCCTTGTCTCATCTCATGTTTTATTAATCGCATGCAGCTTATTGACTATGCACTCCGCTAGTTTTTTTTTTCTTTTTTGTCACAGTTAAGACCAGGCGACATATTCTGAAATAACCACAAACTCAAATATACATTTTTTTTTTCTTTGCCTAGGAGTGTTGCTCTTTGCGCGTGACTTAAATGTGAATCCCTGCCGTTTCTCTCTCTTCTCTCAATTCTGGGTTCACGTGTCGAAGAAATTCCTCTGATTTGACAAATGTGGCGTGGAGTGGTGGAAAGGGGCCCGCTGGCTGTGCCTTCACGCATGCTTAAGCTCCAATTTATTCTGTCCACCTTAGAGCTGGGCTTAAAAGAGAATGGAGAAATTAAGGAAGTTCGCTCTTTTCCCTTTCAACTGCGCAGATTCGCTAGAGATCATCATATATGGAGACGAGCCCAGGAACATTATGAATTCCGTTTTCTCCTGACACGATCAACACGGAGCCCATCCTGGTTTATATACACACTATGTTGGAGCGCACGTGGAACTGTCATGTACAGATGCATATTCAGCTGCGTGCAATACTTCCTTTTAATGCGTGTATGTGGGTGTGTATCTGCGAGTGTGTATGCACGTATGTGTGTGTGTGTATGTGTTTTGAGATCTGTGCCTCTCTGCTTTGCCTCAGTTCAAAAGGGTTTAGTCCCGACAATGTGATGTCGGGCTGCGTCAGCTCCACCAATCCCAGCCTGGATAGCAACATTAGCAGCCAATCAGAAACTCCCAGCAGCCTTTGCTGTGTGCCCTCTTTCCATATTCAGCAACACTAGTCTCAATCTGCCGGCTTCCCTGGGATGTTGCATAAAGACCCCCCATTCAACACGCTCCCAATTTATAAGTTTCTTATGTCTGCGTTAAGGCAACTCTTCAGTAACATACCTTCACACGTGCCACTCTCAGGCGCACATGAACTCGGAACAGTCAAAGCGACATCTGCATGTCAGAGGGCAACAGCAGTTCTGCCTCATCACCGGGGTTGAAAACATGATTTGATGTGTTTGGAATGATCACGTACATCCTGCTGTTCTTTCACACACTGCGGATCAATTGGCACACATTTCCATACACAAGCATACTGTTCACTTCACATTATGCACAAGTGCTCATCATGCCTACTCATAGATAGCTTTGCTCCATTTGTGCGTACATGGGAATAGGCACAACACACACACACGCACGTCCTATGCTTGCAGAGGGTGCACAGAGCTGCACTAATGGCATGTCAGTAGGTTTATTGGGTGCTTCCTTGTTACAGACTTTAGGCCCCAGTTCACTCTCTGCATCCCCTTTTCCAATAGCTCCCAGTGGAGGAAAGAAGCGTCTTTTCTGAAACCCTCTTTACTCTGCCTACCTGTCAACTCATCCCTCTATTTTACCCTACTGCTACTCCCATAGTCGCCCTGCTGCACTCTTTTGCTCCTTAACCTATTCAAACACAAGGTTGCATCCGTTCTTCTTCTGCCTTTTTCTGTGATTTCTTATGCCTCCTTTCTCTTCCACGCTTCAGTTCTTTCCCACATCCATTTTTCCTTGTTCTTTCCCAGTTCCCGCCCTTCTCCTGTCTCATTTCTTCCCCCCACCCCACCTCGCCCGTCTCACCTGCACCCCCCACCACCCCTGTCCTCTTTGCAGTGAGCGGAGCGGAGGGGCGAGCGAGTGAGCAAACGGCCCGGAGCCCGTCAGCACATCCGCAGAGCAGCGCAGTGAGTCGACCGCTCCCCGAGGCCATCCGCTCATCACACAAACACACTCGCATCCACTCACTCCACTTTTATCTCTTAGTCACTCTCTCCTCCCTGCTCCTCATCCTCCCCCACCACCTCCTTCCCTGTTCTCCCATCTCTTCCTCCACCCCCCCAACCCCCCCGCCCTTCATCTTAACAGCCGAGGCTTTTCCCCTCCTCTTTGTTTCCTCCTCATCTCTTTTCCTCTCCTTTCCTTCCTCTTCCCTTGTTCCCTCCATTCTGCCTATTTTTTGAGGCCATGCAGTATTTATGGTGTGGGCTGCTGATGCTGCGTCAGTGAACAGGCATCACAGGCGGCGTACACAAACACACAAATGCACTGCTAAGATGGCTGAGGCGGCTGTCCTCATTTGATAACGTCTGCACGTACATGCACGCTCACCCTTGTAGGTAGACATTGGTGGAGTCACACGGTAGAGAAGCGATGTATTGTAGGTCTATTAAATAAGTAAATGCAATTCAAAAATCAGTGATGGTGGCCATTTTTATTCATTTGAGCTTTTTCTTATTTTTCTGAGCTGCGTTCTGTAGTCGCTGCATAGCGTATATGCCAAAAAATGGCTTGTCACATAGAGTACAAAAACAGCTTATCTCATGTGACACAGGCATGGATGGGGTCAGATCACAAAATAGGCATAAATCAAGCTGTCTTCCATCTGCCAAGTCACGCTGGTGGCAGTTACTTTCTGACAATTAAGATGAGCATGAATATTCCTTTTATATAATATCTTCACCCCAGCTGGCTGCGACACACGTCAATTCCCTGTTGGGGTACCCCCAGGTCCCCCCGTGTCACCACATCCCTCAATTTAGGGATGCTCCAAGCCATCTAAAGGCAAACCCCACAGGAGGTGACCTTGACCTCTGACCTGTGACCTCTGCCACCCCCACACTTCTAACCCAACCCCTTCCCTCTGCACTGGTTGGCTGAGAATGGCGTGCTCATTACCAGGTGTCAGTTATTACACCCTCACACGCACTGACGGCCCTAATTTATGGAGATTGCGGCACGTGTGTGCACACGGTGGGGGTTGAGTTATGTGTCTCCATTTGATTATGTTGAAGTTATGTCTTTTATAACTTGAAAGTCCTTTTTTATATATCAGTCTGTTTGCTGTTGTTTTCAAAATTCTCAGTAGTGTTTTGTTACTTTTGTGCACTTTTTCACCTTGTATGGAAATGAATCTACTCCAGCAGATTAGAGTCTGCATTATACAATAAGGAAGAAATACAATGGAAAAAGAGTGGCGGGGAAAAGAACTAGTGATAATGAAGAGAGAGCAAAAAAAAAAAATCAGTTTCCAACCTGAGCCTTGATTGTTGATTAGAGACAGAGACCTCAGCATCAGTGTTTTGCATAATAATGACTGATAAAACACCAAATAACAAACACTGAAATGCACTGAGCCTAAATATTTGCAGCGTTAATTTCAGACTGTCAAAATAGTCATTTGAGTGTTGGAAAATAGAGTTGACATTACACAAAAACAGAACCTCTATTATAGGATACTTGCTCCGAAATAATATTTGAAAAATTCATGCTGTTCCATATTACCTACAGGAAACTGGCTCTGGTTAAAAAATTGAAGAAGTTATGTTTAGAATTATTGTTATATGTAAAGTGAAAGAAATTGAACTCTCTTTTGCCAAAGCTTTGCATTAGTTGTAAAACTGATAGAAGGTTATGATAGAATTCATATTCTGCATTTGCACCATTTGCTGAAACTGCTGACCTGAACACTGACTAAAGTAGAATCGAGGCAGTGATGTTTTTTTTTTTTCCATGACCAAACATAATCATATGATATCACAGTTTTAAATATGTTGAATTTAACTTCTGCTCTCATTCGGCCTGATTTGAGTACAACAGTAGAACAAGCTCTACTTGTTACATTTAGATGCAGCTAAAAATAAACAGCGTAAGGGCCAGAATCACAGTGCTCTGACAACATGCCCAGAACCATGAAGTGATCATGTTAGAGAGCACTGCTCCGGCAGGGAAAATAAAATAGAAGCTAAGGAGGGAGATGGAGCAGATTTTTAAAAAGACAACAGTCATTACTGCTTTAATCTACATGATGCACCTATACGCCTTAGTCATATACAAAATATATGTCACACACATGCACGGCGCTGTTGCCAAGGCGCACAGAGTTCTGCCATTGGTTTAAGGTTTTGCCTCCATATGTGTAGTGTCACCATCTGACAGCCGGCGGAGCATCGCTTTCTGTTTCGCTCTCCATGTTTGCATATGTCACATACTCACTCCCTTTAGTGTACTGTATATATTCTGTTTGTGTATGTGTGTGTGTTTTGCACGTGCAGCCGAGTGTATGCGTGTGTCCGCTGGGGATGCTCTCACCATCCCAACTCCGTACTCTGCCTCTGTCTCCAGCGTGTCAGGAGCGGCTTACATAAGAACAGGGCAAAAATAGCAGCTGAGAGGGGAGAGGAGGAGAGGGCTCTGCTGGCACGCACACAGTCGTAACGGGACCGCGGGGCACGGCACAACCCTGAGTACTATCACGCACACACACACACACACACACACAGGGAATACTGCAGTTATCAGGCATTATACTTGTTTTTTTATTTGCGGTGCACTTTTTTGACAGAATAGTACAACTAACGATAGCTGGTCAAACTCCATCAATGTGAAAAACACCAAATAATCCGCGCTGATGTTTCAGCTCGGGAGCAGAGTTAGGCTTCTCTCTCTCTAGACCTGGAGTGGGTGAACAAGTATAACATTCTGTGACAGTGCAGGGGGTAGGAATAAAGAGGTAAAAGAGGAAGAAAAAAAAGAAACTCCATTAGATTGTTCATTAGTGCTCACTCTGCTGCAGTCTAATTGGTACGCACTGCCAAGTGCAATAATTCCGAATTCACTTCAGATGTTTTTCCTCCACGCTCAGAAGGATGCAAAAAGTCACCAATTATGCAGAAACATTTCTTAATTGCGGACACTGACAATAGCTTGACTGCTGAAATGTTTATACTTTCGTCTCCGTAATTAAATGGTCCTTTTTTTTGCCTCATTTGCAATCTTTTCTTGTTTTACATCTTTTTGAGTGCTGGGTGCCTTCCTGAAATAGAGAGGAAGTGAGGGAGCTGAAAGAATAAAAAAGGTGGAAAGGTGAGCCCAATCACGGCTCTTACAGTTGTTAACAGATGAAGGATTGTTGTGTAAAAAGATGTCAGAGGAGAATGAGCCGGGGTCAGGCCATTTGTTCTGCAGAGGGAAGAAAGGGACGTGTTTAAAGCAGGACACACATTGGTACAGTTCTCACTCTGTGCCGACCTGTAATAAATTTTCATAGCAAGTATTGTCTTTTAATCTGATTAGCTTCTTACTCTTTCATCTCCTTTTTTGGGTTTGCCTGTAACTTAAAATCACATATCTGGCTATGCTTTTGCATCCCCACCCCTTCTTTTACCACCTCAACCACACGCATGGAAACATACATATATGCACATGTAGCTTGAACAAGGAATGAAAGTTGGAAGGAAATAAGTGAGGGGGGGGAATAAGGAAACAGTCAAAGACAAAAGGTGAATGAGCACCATTTGCAGAAGGAAGGAGTGAAGGTGAAGTTGGAAGTGGGAGAAATAGCAGGCTTTTATCCCCAACAGCCAGCAGGGACAAGCTGAGTGGTGCCATTTTTTTTTTTTTTTTTTTTTTCCTGTGCAAGGGTAAACGCCGAAAGAGATTTTTACAGACTTGCAAGAAATCTCAGTGGGGTTTAAACACAACAAGACCAAAAAGTTTATGCATGTACGTTTGTGTACGCAGGTTTGTGCATAAAAGTGTGTTGGAGAAAGTAGCTGCTCCCACTGAGACTTCCCTCCCACCCTCCCACTCTGTCTGATTTGGGCTCCCATTTGTGTTTAAAGGGCTACTTTTAAATTTACTGATATAGTGGGGAGCATTTAATTAATATTTTTGGATTCGTGGGCGTAGGTCAGTGACCCTGCGAGGCGGTGTGTGTATGCGTGTGTGCGTGCGTGTGTGACCCGTAGCCCCTCCCCTTCTGTCCACCCCCCATTACCCTCTGCTTTCAGAGGCAAGGCTCTCATGCATAATGCAGAGAGAACAGGGAGGCTCTCATTAATAATTACTGCCGCCTTTGATGGATGGAGAAAATAACGAAGGGGGCTGTTAAAAATGGAGAGAGCAAGAGAGAGACGGCGGAGGCGTGAGGGGGGGAATCGAAGTTTTTTTTGGTGGTATTTGTTGCCGCTGTAGTTCTTTGAGGATTGAATGCTTATGGGGCTGGATTTGGACTTAGTATAGTCAAAAGCTAGGATGATGTTTTGGATGGTGTTAATATTTTGATTGGGGAGCAGCTCCTCTTCAGATGGTAGAGGGATCTCTGAAGATGTGATGAATCTTAATTGTCTTTGTGTTGGAAGCAGCTACATCCACTCAAGGGTGTTTTGTCTCTTGACTTTTCTCTGATATTCCCAATCATTAACCATTTCTTTGTGATGAAAAGTCTTTGTCGTCTTTTTTTTTTTTATATACAAGATATTTAACATCTACTTTTGTTTTAAGGTCAAAAATGTTTTCTTTGTTTTACTGTAAAATAGAATTAACCAAATTACAGCAGTCCAGTAGTTTTGTGATACGTTTATATCATGTATAATTTCCTCTCACACAATGTGCATATCTTATCCATACATAATCTTGCACAACTACTGTATATGCAAGCATAGCTGTCTGTGTGCACGTGTGTGTGTGTAGTTAGGCCGGTCAGAACCTCAGGGTCAGCAGGGAAGGTCAGAGGAAGCAGCAAAGCTACAAGACCCCTGCCAGCCAGCCAATCGGAGTAAAGGCTCTGGTGGACAGCCAATGGCAGAGTGGCTTGGTGGCCTTTGATGGAGGGGCCACCATTAGCCTCGTCACAGAACAACAGCGCTGGGGGCAAGATGGCCGACATCCAACACTGCAGAGATGGAGAGAAAGAGGGTGAGGGTAGAGATGGATGCAGAGGCAGAGGGAGGCAAGCGAGAGAGTGGGTTGGACTTTGGTATGGTGTGATAAAATAAAATAGATGAAAAGAAGTTGAATTAGGAAATATATGTCTATGAAAAAATAGAATATGAAATGAGGGATGTTTTCAGCCACACAAGCATGGCTTCAGAGATGGAAATGGTGGTTCACAGGTAGGTTCACACTTTGGTCCAGACTGAAATGTCTCAACAACTATTGGATGGATTCCCATGAATTTTGGCAGAGAAATTCATGTCCCCCTCATGATTAATTATAAAAAATTGGTGAATCTGACTTCTCATCTACAAGGCCAAATTTGGTTCAGTGCTCTGGTTTATCACCAAATACCTGAAAAACAATTTACATTCCAATCAGCCTCCACCTTACTACGTTTCTCTAGTGCTATTTAGAAAATCTAAGTATGTTAACATGTTTAGTCTCCTGCTGGACAATGATGGTAGGTCTAGGAGATTTAATTAAAACCGAGGCTTATGGCTGTGCCGCAACATACATTGGATACCTCTGATTGCCAACAATGAGGAATGGCGCCGGCCTTACATGAACCCCAGGGAGCTCAGCTCACTTTCCACAGATGCTGCACTCATCTCAGTGTCCATGCTTCCTGCGTGGCTGGACCACTCACTCCAGTTGATTTCCACTGAGGTTACCTAGGTGTTGGTTTAAGTTCCTTTGAATAAACAAACTGCAGACAAACCAAACCAAGATACTTTTGGACCAAGGGTGTCATTCATGCTCAATCAAAGTCTCAACATGGCCTCTGACAGTCATAGTCACACATTGGATAAGATCTGTCTTCTTAAAACTTGGAAACAAATCAAAATTGACAACTGACAACCAGTGATAGTGAAAATTGCTAACATGTTGGCATTTAGCACCAAGTGCCACTGTGCTTAATTACATCCTCACAGAGCCATTAGCATCGCTTTGGATATTCTAGCTAAAATCTGTTATTGTAAGTGGCAAAGTTGTTGGAGAGGTTAAGTATAGAAGGAAAGACAAAAGGCACAACTTGTGTTATGGTGAATGTGGCCATTGGGCTGTAATCTACTTCTATATCTGCAAAGAGGATGATACTCTCTTTGTTTTCTCTCTAATGTTAGTGTGCCAGTCACTTAAAGGTGATAGACATGTCCATTAGCTTTACTCTGGTGTGTTGTGCAAGATTTTAAATGTAAAAAAAAATGCATTTCATTTTTGATAGAGAAGATATTAAAGGGAATAAGCTCTGTGCAGAGCAGAGAGTAATGGTATGCACACATTTGGTTCAACAGTGTAATCTCCGCAACGCACTTTTTTATCATATTTGAACAACTCAAGCATTTCATATTGTTGATGAAATTTTCAGTGAAGCAAATTCTCTGAGGCATTCAGTGTGTGCCGGAGAGCAGGCGACGTCTGCTTGTCTGCTCCGATTTGAATGAGGACCAGATGAATACTTATAGCCATTACATGGGAACAGACTGTGTCGCAGATAGGTTGTGACACCCTATGATGTAAGGTAACGTTTAATCTAAAGGGAACAAGATATGCAGATCACTGTGTCAGGGAGATGTCAGCGTCTTGTGACTCCAGCTTGTCTGCGCATTTATGGAAACTCAATTTTCCTCCTACAGTATAAATAGAAAACAACATGTGAGATATTAGCAGGTGCAACATTCAGCGTGTTTGACAAAATTTCAAACATTGTAAAGCTTTTATGTGTAAGAGGAAATCCTGCTGGGAAGAGACTACAGTTCTGGCAAGGGAACACTGTGGCCTGACAGTGGCCACATTTGATGGGTTAATATTGTCCTTTTGTTCATCTATGTCATCTTGGCTTTTTGCACATTGACTTGACATATTTCCCTCTGCTGTTAGAGCACAATACACAGAGACTCACTACCTTTTATCACACATTGCACTTTAGAGAGGAACTGTTTTACTAATTTAAAGCTGCACTAATTAACATTCTATATTCACTATGGATCAGTTGACCGTGTGTTGTATGAGAGGGGTTTCTTGTAGTGACAAACCCACAGATAATTATCACTTGACTCTGCAGTTTCCCTCAGCTCTATGAGGCGTTTTAGCATCTTTCAGCTAATTGTTTTACATTTTACAGCTTACAACTTTAATGTTTTCAGTCTCACCACTCTCTGCTGAGTTCCCGTTCCATGCCTGCGTGCCTCCAGTTCTGCTGAGCTCCTAAAATGGAGTTTTAGGGATTTTTTTTCCTGCAACTAACCAACCAAGGAAAACTTGATCAACTAAGACTTTTCTCAGTTCGATCGACTATTAGGGGGCAGCCCTGAACATATAGAGTGTAATAATGATGTGTGAATAGACAAATATTTGCTCACATTCACATACCAGTTCACTGTTCTTTTGCTGCCCCAACAAGTGACCAAGAAATAAGTAATGGTGGTTTAAGAAAGACTGGGGAGGAAATGGACAAGAACATACAAATGCATTAATAGAAAGGCACTGCATGCAAAAGAGAACCACAGGTAATCCACTAATATTGCCTTTGACATAAGCCATCCTGCCTCTTTAATTTGATCAGCAATCACTGACCAATAGTCAATAATAATTTCAGTTTTTCAAATTAAAAGCCGGTGTTGCCGCAGGCTGAAAGGCAAAGCTGTGAAATGCTTAAAGAAGAACACACTCATGCCACTTGCTCCAACCCATAACAGAAGTCAAAAGATTTAGAATGATAGATGAGAAGAATGACGCTCTGCAGTAAAGAGACGAAACAGTGGTTGAGTGGGAAAGAGAGAGCCGGAGAGAAGCTTGCGATGAAGTGGTCCATGGATGCCAGAGCTGCTCACGATTGAAGCCTCTGAAAAGCATAGAAGTGATGGCAGCTGCTTGGCCGCCTAATCAAGGTACACTAGGCCTGGGTCTCCTCCAAACGCACTGATGTAAAGCTGATGAAAATTTCTACAGTGCCACATATAGATGACAAAGAAGAAGAAAATGCACCCACCTACATGAGCCCATACACCTACACACCGCGGGCCTCCCTAATGAAAGCCCGAATCTGCTGTGATCTCTGAATTCATTTGGCTTCATGGATTCAAGATGCAGGATGATGACATAATTGTGAAAACCTTTTACATGCAAATGACGTCTGCGGCGACTGTGGTACTTATGCTTGTTTGTGGGGTGTCTTATGTTCCCTTTATGTGTGTGTTTTCGCAGGTATGAAGCAGCACAATGACCACGGTACTCAGTATCGTTCAACGATTTACACATCCAACCCTACTCAGCAGGAGCTTGCTCTGAAGAGCAAAGTGGCCTTCCAGCAGGTATAATACACACACTCACATCACAAGGTTTCATTATGACATTTACTCAAGCGTGGTGTTACATATATCCAAACATTGTGTGAAGTAAGGAAGTCGCAGCAGAGCATCTGCTGAAAAAGCATTAAAAGATGGGAATAATGGTTCGCATTCTTTGTAATTTGCTCTTCATTGTCAAAGCATAACATAAGATGCTGCACCACGACTTCACACATATCATTCCTGTTAAATTACTACAGTTGTGCTTCCTGAAAGTACAGTTTGTGTTTTTGTGCATTGTCAGGTACAAAGTGAGAATTATTCAAATTAAAAAACAGGATTTTGTCAATATTAAACAGCATTTTTGGCCGTTAAGCAGAGCTGAGCTGTAGTTTGGAGTTGCCTCCGTTATTTGAATAACAACTAAAAGCCAGTCTCTGGAGTGGTGACCTCTTAGAGTTTGATGCTGTTTAGTTAAACAAAGCCACCTCTGTTGAGTTGATCCCCATCTACATCCAATCGGAGACCCTCTCTTGCTGAAACTGAAAGAGAGGAAGTGGGTCGATAGGTCATCAAAACTCATTTCTAAAGCTCGGCCTTTCAGTGGCACACGCGTCGTCCTTTTGTTCTGTCATCCATCTGTCTGTCCATCCATCCATTAGTCCATCTATCCGTTGATCCATGCATCCTTTTGGTCTGTTTGTCTCTTCCCCCTCTAAATGGTATTCATGGACAAGCTGGCAGGGGGCAGAGGGGAGCAAATTATGATGGTCATGGTTACTTAGGGCTCCCGGGGTCAGCAGTCACGGGCCACGGGGGCTGCCATGTTGCCACGGCAACAACCTCCCAACCTTGGCCTTGGGCTGAGGTCAGAGGTGAGAGAGGAGTGGCAGCTGAGACCAGGAAGGTGGTGAATGGAGGAGGGGTGAAAAGCAGGAAAAGAAAAAGAGAGAGGCAATCAGATCAGAGGGCCATGACAGGCTATCAACTGACAGTGACCCCATACACACGCACGCACACACGCATGTGTTGTTCATGAACACTACAAACAGAGTATTTGAACAGCACTGTGTAACGTGAACCTGACAGTAGTTGATCCTGAATGATGATCACAAGAAATCATTCACAAAGAATTAAGCCATGAAAACAAAAGCCATAAAGTTTCTCCACCCAGGTCAATGCCACAGCATTTTGTACAGAACAGGTTAACTTCATTTCCCAACTAGGAGCAGACAAACTTGCACTAGACTACATTTTGGAAGCAGCTCATTAAAAAAAACAACAACAAAAAATATGAGAAATAAACTGGTTCATTTTTGGGGACTGTGAATGTTAACTAGTTCATTTTAATGTGTGTGAACTGAACTTGGAGCTCGCTCTTGTGAAGTGTGAAATTGCACAACCCTGCACACACACACTACCCAGGTTTAGAAGCTAAACATTAAAGTGGGATGAGGAGTTTAGAATATTAGGTGTGTGAATTGAAGAAACAGGGAGAGGAACAAGCAGACTTCAAACACGAATCACCCAAAGCTTGATGGGAAATATATAGCTGAAATATATTCATATTTATATACTACGTGTATATTCACATTTATACAAAAGGAAATAAGACAAATAAAGTTGAGTTTCAAAGTTCTTTCTTGAACTCAGAATCACCAGTTAATAGAATAATCTCACCTCTCACGTATAGTAATTACTATTAATTGTTAAAACAATTAATGCAGCACACACACATATGCTGTGAGTTGAAAGCACTTGGATTTTCAGGTACAATCCAAAAAATTCAATGATTTTTTTTGACAATTAAAAAAACTAAAATGTTCTACAATATGTATTGTACCTATGGCATCCCAGTCGATGGCATTTATGAGGAGCCTTCTTTTCTGAAAATAGCAATATGCCTGCCTAACTAATGCATGTAATGACTACACCATAAATCTCTGAATACATGTGAAAACCAAGTAAAAATGTTCACAGACTATTGCAGCACAATTTTTTTATCATCCATTACCTTCTTGCATTATCTTCATGCCAGCAAAAGGCATGAGATCCTTAACCCAGTTTACAGCAGACACTCATAAAACACACCCATTTACTAACATTCAGAGGAGAAACAGCACTCAGACTCTTTCTCCTTCTCCTCCCCTCTCTCCTCACCAACGCTGCTGACACCACCGATCTGTCAACCACTTCAGTGGCACCCCAGTTTCATCTGAGGGCCACTGGGACACATATCTTCTCAAAGCAGCTGACACGCTCTGAACCAAAATGGCAGCTTCCTGCCCTGAAATGGTTGCCTTGCCGCATTGATGCTGAGTCTCAAGAACGCCGGGCTTGAAAATGGCATCTCTACAGAGGAAGGGCTTTTTGTGTGTGTCCGTCTGCGCGCGCGAGGTTGCGTACGAGGGGTGTGTTTTATCCTAAAAGGCCAACGCTCTATCAGGAGAAGTGGGTGCATGTTCGGTAGAGTGACAAGAGAGAGTGGGTGGAGGCGATCTAAGACGATCAGAGATAAGACAGGCATCACAAAATCCAGAATCCACCCCACTGCCAGCCCATGACTCACACACACACTCACATGTACGTACAGACACACACACAGACATACATTTGGCACATACACGCACAGCCCAATGAATAATTAACCCATACGAAGAGTCTCTTCTGCAGGGCTTTCAGTTTCTTAACTTCAGCATTGGGGGGGGTGAGGAGAGTGAGGCAGAAAAGCTTGTTTAAGCGCGAGAGCAGAGAGGGGGAGGAGAGGAAGGGGGAAGGGAGAGGGGAGAGGAGAAGGGGGTTCTCTATAATGAAATTTGAAATTTGCAGAACATCAAAGGCTTCTGTAGCCAAGCCGCTGTGGCAGCAGAGCAGAGAGGGGGAGTACATCTCTTTCTCTCCCTCTGTCTCCCCCGTCTCTCTCTCTCTCTCTCTCTTTCCCCTTCTCTTTCTCTCCATCCCTCCCTCTCTGCTAAAATGTGTCTCCCCAGAGCTGGGTGAGGGGGTGGGGGTGAGCGGAGGGTGAGAGAGAGAGAGAGAAGAGAAGGGATGGGAAGAGTTGATTAGGAGGAGAGTGCAGGGTGGTGGTGGAGGTGGGTTAGAGATGGGTTAGGGTTTGGAGAGAAAAATGGAAGAACGTGCTTCTATATATACATGAGTGTGTGTGTGCATGTATGAACAATAGGTTTTATCAAGCCAGCTTGAATATTGCGTGTGTATGCGCACATGCATGTGTGTCGGGCCTTGGAGGGGTGAGTGTGCCCTCTGATAAGGCATCCTAACTTAATGAGCTTGAAAGAGGGAAGGGGGGGTGGCTGCACAGGGGTTCGGATGATGGTTGAAAAAAAAAAGGGGGGGGGTCGTTTGGGGCTAGGAGTCTTGAGGAGAAGCTCGAGGGTTGTTAAAACGGGGCACAGCATGTCACACAAGCTCACATCTCTCATTTTGGAAAGTCTTCAAAAGTCAGATTTACCCTTGCAACTATTCCCCAGGTCTCACATCTACGTCTGTCCGTGCTTTACATGAAAATATTTTTGCTTTGCGCCGAAGTCATCAATAGCGACAGACATCTTTTCTCGTGTAAGCACAAGACGGTACTGGCTAAGATATAACAGCTAATAGAATATTGTTTGTTGTATATTGTGCACAAATAACTTTTAATTCCCGCAAGGTAAACGCTCATCCCTCGGTGAGTTATTTGTCGAGTACAATGGAGCTGAAATGTTGAAAAACGAGGCGATCGCTTTTCACAAGAACGCAGGGATGATCTTCCGCGTTTTTCGGTCTTCAGATGTTGAGCTACATGTTGTCTGCCCTGGGAAAAAACACACACACACGCACACAAAAAAAACGTAGGAGCGCGCACACCACCTCGCTCCGAGACTGAAGTGTGTGCATCCTCTCTCTCTCTCAAAATGTAGGAGTGTTGGCTTCCTCGCTCACAAAATGTAGGAGCGCTCGCTGAAGATTAGAGCCCAGCTAAAATGGATGCCTGACCCGCGCTGAGAAAGAGAGATGAACAGGGGCAGGGAAGGGCAGGGAAGGGCAGGCGGGGGGGACAAACCTCTGCGCACAGAGGAATACACACATCCAGATGCAGTACATGTACATGGATGTTTAACATGTATGGCATTTTACAGAACATCACAGGAGCACAATGTCCCTCGTTCATTATCTTCTCTCTTTATTTTTTTGACCACCTCACTTCAATCTGTTTTCACACCGTCAGCCCCTCGATAATCTCCCATGCCCTCCTTCTTCACTTCACTCCATCTCTCTGTGCGTGTCTCTGCGCCATCTCCGTGTCTCTTCCTCACCCTGACTGTCTCTCCCCTTCGTCCTCTCTCCATCACTCCCGCTCTCTCTGTCTCTCTCTCTCTCTCTCTCCCCGAGGTCATTGAGGGCAAGCGTGGTGCCGCGGACTAGTCGATAAGTATCATGTCAGGCTTTTTCATGTGTTTTCAGGCAGAGTCACAGTCTAGCCGTTACCAGCATTGCACCACGGAGCAGCTTCGCTTTCCGCACTACTCAAAGTGTATTTACATTTTTGAGATGTTGAAGGGCTTTTGGGCGCTCCGGCGTTCAGTCTTGTGGCTGCAGTCAGTCAAAGTTGCATTGGTTTTAGATCTGAGCAAAGGAGATCAAGAGGTGGTAGTAAAAACCATTTGTTAATTTTTGTCTTTAAATTATTGGCGGAAAGTCAGTATAAGTATTAAGTGTTTGGGTCTTGCTCTGTGCTTATATATTTTTATTTTATTTTTACATTTCTTAGGTAATTTTACAACATTTTTTTGGAGTTAAAGATCAGTATTTTACACCCAAAGCTTGTGAAGAGTTTATAAGACACTATGCAATTATTAGATTAAAATGTCAAAACAGTATTATATTTACAATTGCATTCATTGAGACCAGACACAACACGAAATGCTGCCTTTACACAGTTATGCATCGGTAATGATAATCCCTGATAATCCAGTAACATAGCACATTTACAAGCAGTACTTACAGTACTTTTGTTCTTCTACACAATTAAAATTTTGACTGTTGGACTTAATGTTTGTAGTACGGTATTTTTACACTGAGGCATTGCAATTTTTCTTGAGTAAAAAAAAATCATTCTTCTCGCACTATTACTAATAATATATTTACATTATAAAAATGTTTTTTTTAAAAAGCTTTTACACTGCTGTACGTAATGCCAACAAAACTTAAATTTATGATCAAGACTGAGCTGATGACACCAAGAAAAACCGATGAGACGATAGAGGTGCGTAGCTGGAGAAATGCTAAATCGTGGTAACGACACACCAGTAACAGGAGTGGACTTGGGGATGATTACATAAATCACTGAATTGAGGTCATATCCCTCTTCAAATGTCTTCGCTATGAGTCATCGGGTGTCACAAACTCTATGTCAATGCGCGTCTCTTCCCCACCACTCTGCAGCCGTAGGCCTTCCGAGGGAGAAAACAGAGAGACAAGACAGTGGGGTAGGAAGAGAGGAGCGAGTACATTTTTCCTCTTCCCTCTCCTCCTCTTCCTCCTCCACCTCCAC
This sequence comes from Centropyge bicolor, assembly GCA_037975185.1. Classification (NCBI taxonomy): domain Eukaryota; kingdom Metazoa; phylum Chordata; class Actinopteri; family Pomacanthidae; genus Centropyge; species Centropyge bicolor. The sequence goes on from JBBMOC010000010.1 coordinate 2,726,891, forward strand.
CCTCTCTCGGGGTGTCACGTCCTATTTGTGTCCCGGGGCCGTCTCTCTGGCGATGGTGATGGCGAGAGGGGCTCTCTCGCTTGGCTGGAGAGCAGGGAGGACTTGGTAGCACGAAGCGGTGGTCTGTGCTCACATGGGAGAGAGAGAGAGAGAGAGAAACAGCCATGGAGGGAGATGGAGAGAGAGTGAGAAAGGAGGAGAGAGAGAGAGAGAGAGAGATGCACCCGTTCAGCCATGTCTTTGACAGGGGAGTCTTTCCGACAGGCGTGAAGAAAGGAAGGGCTGACTGGGCTGAGTGAGCTCAGCCCTTGACACACACACACACACACACACACACACACACACACACACACACACACACAAACATGCTTTTGTCACATACGAGGACATTGCATTGACTCACATTCACTCCCTGGCGATTTAAGCTAACATTCACCATAAGCTGTACATGCCTCACCCTTCAGCCTTAACAAAAAAACAGGTCTTAACCCTGAAATTTAAAGGTTTCCCATTTCTTGTCATCACATTGGAGGTGAGTCCACATAATGTGAGTGTGTGACGTGATTTTTTTTTTTTGTCCAGACGGTTATACAAACACACACACACTCACTGAACTACACCGGGCCCTGGCGTGTCCTGTATGCATGAGCCTCTTTCTCAGTCCTCACACATATGTAACATTTGCATACACAAACGCAGATGGACACATTTCTCTCCCTCTGTGCAGCCATTATTTAAACCTCATCAACTGCATCAAAATGCTCAACTTGATGACATCTAGTTTGCTCTTCCTCTCTCGAATTTTCCCTCCTCCATCTTTGACGTTTTTACCTTCCACATTCTTCCCTCCATTCCTCTGCTGCTGCTGCAGTGAGAGAGAGAGAGCGAGAGAGCGAAGCCACATAAGGTTATACACAGTGGCGTGACGCCATGCATTCTGATTTATAGATCTAAAATGGCCGCCGTGTTGTGACTGCTGTAGAGGGCTGGATGGAGAGCGAGGGAGTCATGCGGGGATGTCAGGGCGGGGGTGTATGTTTGCCCAGAATAGCAGACCTTTTCTTGGACATTGTGTTCTCCTCACATGAAGCATCCTTTGCCCCGGAGGGTTTGCTACTACAGTGGTTTCGTGATAATGGCTGATTAATTAGGCCATGATGTACAAAGCTCCATGCTTGTGTCGGCTGGTTTGCAGTGCTGTTGGACAGGAAAAAAATTGGTTCTCCTGTGTCAGACTGCACACAGCGTGCATTTGAAAGGTAAATATGTCCATGCATGTGAGGTTGGTGTTCTGCGTTGAGGGGCTGCGTTGCGCTGTGGTTTGGTTTGTGGATGTTGGGTCCTTCCTGCAGGGAGATTGGAGCCCTCACATTGTAGCATCAGCCACTGAGGACTCGGAGGTCAGCTGCTGCCTCAGCCTCTCTGTGGGGCGCAGAGCTTTGATTTACTGACTCCACTGCATCACCCCCAGCACACACACACACACACACACACACACACACACACACACACACACTCACACTCATACATGCACACATACAGCTAGTACCACACTGCCTCCATGTGGACAAAACTATACACTACCCTGCTGCCTTTCACTGATATTATAAATAGTGTTGATACTTTTTTCTAACAGGTAGGTTTTTTTCTTCTTTTTTTTCAGACAAAAACTGAAAGACATGGCAGTGAATTAATTTACAGGCCATAGGAATTAAAACAATGTTATAAAATTCTTAAGCAGACAACCAACACAACTAACTAATATAGGGACAAATAAAGACAAACAAAACAAAACAAATCAATAAGCATTCACCACCAAACTAACAGTGATCTAAAAATATAGTGGGGGTTTGAGTTACTGTGTTGGCCTCAGAGTCAGGATCTCAAGGCCTGGGCCTTAAGGTGAGACCTTCGTGTGCTATAGCTATACCAAGTTGAGTAAACCACATGTGGTGAGCTGGTAGCCTTCCATTCCCTAACTAAGTTTTCTCCTGGGCATCAGGCCTGTGTGGACCCAGTTTGCTAGAGACACAGTGACGGATCACCCAGGACAAACAAAGTTGGGGAGAATGTTTTAAAGATTAGTTTGATGTTGTCGTGTATGGCTTCATATTTATATACATTATCTTTCTCTTCCTCACAATTCCAGATGACCTGAAGGTACCAACTGGAACTTGTTCTATCCTGGTCAATTTTTTTTTCTTAGTCTAGTCTTGATTCAACTCAGTTACAGCATCAGCAAAAGATGTGTAATGAAGAGTTGGGTGATATTTCTCTGCAGGCTCAACACCTTTTACATCACACATCCTTTTAGCCATTGAGTATATAAAATATTGGTTGTTGCAGCTTTAAAGTGGCGAGGCCTTTATGGAACATGTGGCGGCTCACAGGCTCTTCATCATCATGTCCGAGGATTAAAATGAAAGCTGTGTTTTTGCAACATGGATTACGGTTCAACAATGGAAAAAGCGGATGATGGTGCAGTCTTTAATAAGACATTTTGATATCCTGCCTTAAACACTTGTCCCTGTGGAATCCATCACAACCTCCGTGAATTCAGGCTGACCACAGCTTCCATAAAGGGAGCAGCAAGCCACTAAATTTAACAGGCAATTTTAGAAGTTTCATCACCTTAAGGAGAATTCCTCTTTAAATTCTCCCACAGTATCCATGACAGTATCATGCAGGAAGACAGGACATATGCAGGAGCTGATAGGAACAGGTTGAGTCAGGAGTGAATGCATTCGGCTTCTGTTTCATAGAGCTTTGCTGAACCCTGCCAATTGACGCCCCCGTAAAGCAAAGCTCCTCAGTGCTGCACACTGTTCTGAGGCATCGCGCTACATGCCGAGCTACTTGTTGCCCACAGACAGTCCCAGCGCACCTCGAACTTGTTGTTTTGTCAGCTCTCAGGAGCACTGATCTAGAGAGGACTCGGTGCTTGTATTATTAGATAGAGAAAACCACTCTGCACGGCAGGTATTTCATAGATCTGTCAGAGGTGTTTAGCGTGCGTGTGTATGTGTGTCTATGTGAACGAGCGTGCTTTCTTTAGTGCGTTTGAAGCCGTCTCTCATGGTGTTTAGAAAAGTGTAAGTATGAAAGTGTCTTAAGGAGTTCTCAAAGACAGCGGATACTCTTTGATGCTTTGTCCCACAGAGAGAGCCACAGAGGCAAGCTGCACTACAAAAAGAAAAGAGATGCTCCTTTCTTCTGTCACTCAATCACCCTCCTGCTCTCATGGAGGAGCAGAAACTCTTTACTGTATTAGCGAGAGATATTGAAAGTTCACATCCAATACGCTACAGAATAAAACAACCATTTAAGAGGTGGGTTCGTTTTGAGAAAGTTGGAGAAAAAGGAGAAAGTGGTGCTGAATGTGTGTCATGACGGCGATGGTGGAAACAGAAGCTGAACACATGAGGGTGCTGCATATTAGGAATGTTTTCCTGACAGGCAGGTCTGTTTTTAGTGATTTTAACCTTTTAACAGTACTGCTGTTGATCAAGATGGCCAATAGTTCTGCATCTCAAAATGTAACTTTAAGAAGGGCTTTGACCTCATAATCATAGTCATTTCATTGTATGTGATATGTATAGAAATATACAATTTTATTTTTTGAAAAAGCAAGTTTATTGGACTTTCATTCTTGCCTAGTTTTAAATTTCTGACATTTTATTTTTTCCCTGCTTGTCTTCACTTTTGGAGTAACTAACTGCCCAGTAACTATTGTGGAATATGCTTGGATTCTGTCTGTAGGAGATGAAGAAAAATGGCTACGGTGCCATCACTACTGAGATCCTGGAGGGCCAGAAGTTCTACTACGCTGAGGACTATCACCAGCAGTACCTCAAAAAGAATCCTAAGGGCTATTGTGGCCTCAAAGGCACCGGCGTCACTTGCCCCATTGGAGCCAGGAAGGATGAGCCATGATGGATGTGTGGTGAGAAGGAGAGGGGATTGAGAGGTTTTCATATCTTAATCTTTCATTTTAACACTATGTGATTGTTTAAATGTATGCATTTCCGCTATCAGTATTTTTAATTATATTAACATTTTAATTAGATTGCAATTATTAAGTCTCAGGGAATTTAATCAACAGCGTCAATTTAAAGTGCTTTACATAAGACATAAACTTAACATAACACAAGACATAAGAATGAATTAATACAAAAAGTAAAAGACAATGAGAATGAACATGAAATAAGATAGGACAATACTTGAATGAAACTTCTAAGTTGTAGTTTAGCTATAGCAACCTGCCTGCAGTAACAGTCTTTTTCCATAAGGTGGCGATATTTCTTTAAAAAAAAACAGCACATCTCCAGGAGACTGTTTTTATCACATGTCATTTAATGTGACATGTTGTAGCTGAGAAATCATGTGAAAAATGTGTCTTCCAAAGTTGGTTGGTTGGAAAAAAATCAACCAACATTAGTGGTTTTACATTCCAGCTGCCTTTTCACATCCATCTTAAAGACAGAATACTATAGAGCTTTGATTTTACTGTCACAATTCTTCAGATTTCCTAAATGCACATTTTAATGATTACTACCTTAGTAACAAAATAACACCAGCTTTAATTTAATGTCAAGTTTTGTTTTCACTCACTGTGACTAAGAATAGTGTATGAATTTACATCAATCAAGACAAACTGAAAACTGCCTTTCATTTTCTTAATGTCTCATTGTGGAAATAATAAAACATATCTCCTCAAAAACATTTGCCGTGCATGTGTTTGTGTGTGCGTGTGCCAGTGTGTTCATGCATGCATATGTCAGCCCATGCAGCTATCTATATATATACTTATCAAAGATAAACCACTGTTTAGATTATTTGCCCCCTTTTCTGCCTCATTTGAGAAGGGGCATACCACACCAATGGGGGACAAAGCGTATGAGTCACTGTGACACACTGATATACAGAGACCACTCATTTATCTCAGAATGAGACACTCGAGGCACTCATGTATGCAATATGATACACGCTTTGCTTAAACCCTCACTCCACTCCCCGCAAGCACATAATTAAGTGTAAAAGTCTGATTATACATCATATAATCAGACATCCTACAGAACTGATCCATTACTAAATCATTGTGTGCAGTACTTTTTTTTAATCATCAGACACATTTACCTGAAAGTCTATGAAAAAACTTAAAATCAGACTCATCGTTGCACTCCAAAATACAAAGATGATATCTAGAAAAAGCTTTTTGGTCGACCGCAGTAGTGTGATTCACCCCGCTCTCGTTTTTCCCCCTCCCTCTCTGCTATCTTTCTTTCTCTGTCTGTGTGTATGTGTCACATCCTGACACCTGTGTGTAGGTGTGGACCAGGGCACAGGTGCAGGTGCAACCTCTCAGGGCCTATTTTAGTATTGGGACAGATATTTTTTGCATGTGTCTGCATGCAGCAGCCGTGCACACGTCTGTGTGTGTGTGTGTGTGTGTGTGTGTGTGTGTGTATGTGTGTGTGACGGGGCATGTGAAGCTGTGGCTTGCTTGATCGAACCGCGCTGAGTGGTATGTGGTTGGGCCAGCTAGCTGTTTTCCAGCACCCGCCTGTGTTTTTGCATGCTGTTGTGTTTTGTCAAGTGTGCGAGAGGAGATAACCTTATAATAAAGTGATCTTCATTTCCTCTGGTTTGATGAGGGGATGGCGTGAAAGCTTTAATCGCACAGTGAAATCAGTTTTCCCACCATCTGCCATGATGTCTGACTTCAACAAGAGATGCCTCAGTGAACCCGCTGCATGATTCTGTTTATTTCTGCCACATTACAGAGAAGGAGTTATCACAAACTAAGCATATGAGTCCATTATGTATAGGAAGAGCCTGAGATTTGCTGTAGAAAATTACCACATTTAATGCAGACACATTAAATTGAGTGACATTTCGAAGGAGCTGCATGAGTCAGCCTAAGTGTATGTTTTCTGTGTATTCCTTTGCAATAGATTAAAATGGGGCATGGAAATGCATGGTACTCTCATATACGCATCCATACACAAACACAGTGAGGCAGGGCAGGACAGGAACCAGGCTGTGTGTGCCCTTCAGACAGAGCCTATTGTCTGCAGATGGGCCTTTAATGGCCCCACAGCTGGCCACAAAGAGCATACCGCTCCAGCTCGCTGCTATGCCTCTCAGTGGCCTATACTCAGTCACCCTGTAGAGAGGAGGCGGCTCACAGGCACACCAACACCACCGTGCATTTGAAATCTTCATCTATTATCCTCTTACGAGCATGTTTTGTGTTTGTTTCCCTTCCTGTCTTGTCAAATTCTTCAAAACTCATAAAGAGAAATCCTCGCCCATCATTTGAAGAAAAGAATAGGTTTGTGAAAACGCGTGGCACCGTAGAAGAGTGGGCTGAAAGAGAGAGAGAGAGGTGCTGGTTGTTTATCAGAAGTACTCTGCGTTCTCTTACCCACACATGTACACACACACACATATAAACACGCGTCCCAACCACTACCTCTAACTCCGTCCTGTACTGCCGCCTAATGCAAAAGGCAGCGCCCACGCAAAAGAAGCAAACACACCAAAAAGACACCTTGCAGAGATGTGCACCCACACAAATTTCTTGCACTCTGATACACTCTCTATTGTGTCCTCCTTTCACAGCTTTTCATTTATCTTCCCTCCGACAGCTTTAATAGATCTTACCATATGTATATACACCACCATGTATGTATACATCACTAATGGTGGCATTGTTTTATAACATTTCCTCTTTAGATGCTGCAAAATAATTTGTTTCTTTCGACACCAGCGCGGCATTGTTTGGTGAGCTGTATAAATAGAACAATAGCAGAGAGTATTCTGGTGATGTCCTACCAGCTGGAGAATTGTTGTGCCTTCTTGTCCTGTTCCACACATAATTACTTTTCTAGATTGTAGAGGTGGTAGGCACACACAATTGGATATGCGTGTGGGTGTGTATCTTCCGCTGCATGCATGATAGCAGAAGGAAAACAGAGCTCGCTTTTCTATATGCCCTGTACATTACTCTCACAAGGTTATGAGAGTTGTGTGCAGGGTTTTGCAGATGCCAGATGTGTTTGCATCCCCTCCCTTGCTCTCCCTTCCCCTCCCTCTGGTTCCTGCATGGGCGCAGGGTCTCAATCAGAGCGTCAGGGCTCCAGGAACCGGAGCACAGCAGTCTCTCTGTGCTGCCCAGAGAAGTGCAGCCTTGTCTGGGTCGGTGCATCTGCAGCCCGGGGGCGAGCTGGGGGAAGAGGGCGAACCTTGGTGCCCCCTGCATGCCGGTTTCACTCGAGGTCCTCTCCGTCGGCGCAGCCTGACCCCTGAACTCTGGGGAAGAAACACCAGCTTATTCCAAATACAGTAGATCTGCATGTATCCACAGAGCTCCAGTGTCTGAGTAACGCAGGTTGATGACAAACTTTTATTCAAACTGTATCATCAAACAGGTTAGTTTGGTACAGTACGGAAAAGAAAACAAAAAAAAGAAGCAAGCTCACACATGCTCACAAATACACTCACGCTCTTTCCCATGGAGAAAATGTCGCAAGCCTGTTCCTCCTTTCCACTGGGAATAGCAATGGGTTAAGGGTGGGGGGGTGCAGGGACAGCACGTGCTGCAGGGCCTAGTTGGCTTGCTAACTGGCCCACTGGCTTTCTGGCTGACGGCCCACACTGTGACACTCTGCACCTGGGAGCCTGTGTGTTGTCAGCCATGCTAGCTAGCTCGAGCTACCACCACATGACACACAGGAAACACAGAAATAACTGCTGAGTGTCTTCAGCGCAGTAACCACTTAGTGGGGGTGTGCTGCTGGCAGAAAGAGGTCGAGGAGAGGGGTTAAAGGAGAGGAGAAGACGGAGGAATGCTGGCTGGAATGGGACTGGCTGATGGTATTGTTGAGTAAGAATAGAAAACTGGAAAGGAAAGTGAAACACAAAGATGCTCAGGCACTTGCACCTGTGCAGTCTTGTGTGAGAGGAAGATTCCACCGGCCTTGATTCAGACACTGTTCTCAACTATATTGTGCATTTACGTATTCACTGACATATGCAGTATATCCTGTTTATCATCTTATAATCAAACCACTACAAAGATCATTGCGCAACAATGAAAGATTGACATTTTACATGCTGAAGTCTTAACAGTCAAATTTCCACATCATCTCTCGTGTTCATTTTCTGGCTGTATCTGCTCTGTCCATCTGTGCCTTGAGTCATCAGAGCCTCACTTCGCACAGGTGTGAGAGGGGAGACGATTTTTTAACGTTACCAACAAGCCCTCAATTAGAGCTCAGCACAGGAAAGTGTTGTGCAAGATTTGGGCTTTCAGATGGTGATGTGCTGATGTGTCACCATTCTGAGGAAAGAGGACGGAATCAGGACACACACACACACACACACACACACACACACATACTGTTTGCATTGCAACATGTACAAACCATGTTTTCTCTGTGCTTGCCACAGACAGCTAATTTCCGCCGACACTGCAGATTGAATCTTGTTGGGTTCAGTTTTCGGGATAAGTGCCAACGTAAGTTAGTGGCACCATGGCGGCATTGTCTCTTTCTGACTGAGTGTATGTTTTATTATTGTTTCATGTTGTGTTGAAGATGTGAAGGAAATGGGTGGATGGAGGGAGAGAAAAACAGAAGGGAGGAGAGATGGTGCTGGCTGCACCAGGAGGAAGCTGGGTCTGATGCTTCTCCATGCAGCTGCTCCCAAACACCCACACTCTTCCTGTTGGAGTGTGTGTGTGTGTGTGTGTGTGTGTTTACTTTTTGTGTATAGATTTAGTGTCTTATTTCCACGCAAGGAAAGAGGAACCTGTATTGTTCCAATGTATAAAAAGCATATTCTTAAGACTTTTTACTGGCTTAGTGCTGATGTACTAATTTTAATGAATTTGTATTTCAGTGTGGATCAGATTAGACCTTGCTCTTTGTTAAACATTTGTGAGGAGGCAAAACAGAATTAAATTTTGAATAATGTGTGGTAAAGACAAGATCAGTCATCTGTGATCAAACAGAAAACTGTCTTAGAACTGAAGAGTTGAGCAGTGCAGCTTGAAAACTCAAATCGAGGTATCCTACAGAAGACGCAGTCTAAAATAGCTGAAGTAGGTTTCTCCTGCCTGGCTGAGGCCCTCAGTGTCTTTTCAAAGAAACACTGGCCTCAAAAAACATCCGCTAGTGGAAACACTGGCCTGACAGTCAGTGAATGGAAACGTTTGAGGTGAGAATGTGGCCACACTGAGGTGTCAGCAGCGTGTGCGATTATGTACTTGTGACTGTGTGCGTACATGCATTTATGTGCATGTGTGTGTGTGTTAGTCTTTCTAAGTTTCCATCACAATGAAATGCAACTGACTGGTGGGTTTGCTGCACCTTTGTGTCAGTTCAGGTTGACCTCTGACATGACTTGTTCTCAATTGCTTTAGTTGCTACCATTTAGCATCATGTACAAGCATTCACCTATAAAATAATGGAAATTCATTTTTAAAAAGTCTTAAGTAAATGCATAATGAAATAAACAACGTTGTGAATTAATGATTTTTCATTTTACCCATAAAATGTAATATCAACCAATAACAAGCGACAGTCGGTTTAAACTGGATTTGTTTTATCAGTGATGTAATGTCGAAGTGGACAGGCCAATAACAAACTCATCAGTGGCTGAAAGAAGAGTTTGCTTTACAGTCAAATCAACGAAGTAAACAAATTTAGCTGAACTAAACTAAACACACACATTTCATTAAGATAACACTGTGAACTCAGCTGTGTATCCAGATCGCAGCCAGCGTGTCATCTGATCAAATGTTGCCCAACAATTGAGATATCAAATTGGATGGGGATGCTGGGGTGACTGGGGGTTCCTCTTTTGTATTGTTCCTCATATGCGAGTGCTGCTGGGAACTGTGACAGGATACAGTACATCTGCTCTGTAATGATGGGGGAACAGCACGTGTTCAGCACCAAAACTGTGTGATAGACTATTACATTACAGTGGTGCCAGTTCAAAGTAGATTGCTATTATTGAAGGAAATTAGAGTTTTTTTGGCAAATTACAGAACAGGATTTCCTCCAAAATTTTTTGGGTGATTTTCTTTTTTTTATCAGTTCAATAAAGGATTTGAAGTTTTAAATATATTTCGACTTAAGTATGTTTTTCTTCTCTTCTAAAACTCACTACTCTGTTGTCAGACATGTCCAAAGAAATAGAGCTAAAATGATCATTTGTTAATCGACAGAAAATCATTTTGATTAGAGTCATTGTTCAAGAAAGAATGAAAGCAAACCCTGTCACATCTGAATTATGAGAGTTTGCTGCTTTCTTCATCTGATGTGATAGTAAACTGAATATAATTGGGATTTTTGACAATCAGTTCAAAGCAGTCACCTTGGGCTTTAGAGAATTGTGATGGGCATTTTCACCATTTTCTGACAGTTTGTAGACTAAACAGTGAATCAAGAAAATAATTGGCGGATGAGCTGTTTGTGAAAATAATCATTCGCTGTAGCCCTAGTAAATAGTTGACTCTTTTTTGTTTGTTTGTTACAGGACGATTTCCTTTCACTGTATCATTGCTGTTTGCAGAGAAAGTGAAGTACTTCCCCAACTTCCCCGAGATTCAGATGTCAGAAGAATATTTCATTTTGAGAGATCTACAGTATATTTTGTGCATCTGCAGCGGCTCCCAACACGTACTGATTCACCACACATTCTCCGAAATCTCACATATTACCATAACCTTTGATGACAAATACGTCTTCTTCCTCTCCAGCCTCCTCTTCTTCTCGTCTACTTTTACTTATCTGTCTTTGTCTTGCTCAGCCGCTTCGCCGTCTGTCACACTCTTTTCCCCCTTCTTCTCCTGGGGCCGTGTGAGATGAGTACAAGACAGGGGAGAGTGTGAGCTGTGGTGAGCCACAGACCAAAATAACTGGTACTTTTTTTTTTTATAAAAACACATGTGCATCCACCCACACGTAAAGTCACACATGCGTGCACTGTCACACACACAGACAGAGGTCCCTTTTATTGGAGGATCCCTGGAGAGAGGTGTAGCTGGATGTATTTTGGCTGTGGCAGTAGAGATTGTGTGTGTTGATATCCAGTGCTGGAAATGGACCTCTGCGGAAAGTGAAGCAGGCCACGTCTGGGTGATTATGAGCTACGAAATCCTAACTTTTATCAACTGTCTGGACCTAAAACTAGAACACAATGTTCAGAGATAAAGCAAATTGTCTCGTTCTTTTCGGTCTGTGTGAGTTACCACTCTGCGTCTCCGTCTCACTTTCTCTCTCTGTTGCCTTCTCTGGTGACAGATCCTGCAGCCTCCCTGTCAAGCTGGCATAGTGGCATCATTCTAAAACTGGTATTAGGCATTTCCTGCTGCGTCCGTTGGCGGGTGTAAGGGTGTGTGTCTGTGTGCATCCATACATGTGTGTGTGTGAGTGTGTGTGCGTGCGTGTGTGTGCGAGTGTGTGTGTCGGGGCGGAACGCACCTGGTCCGCGCAGCTGTGGGGATCCTAGCAGGGGGGAGAGAGAGAGATAGAGGAAGGAGAGAAAGAGAGAGGGATGGGAGGAGACGAAAAGGGGGCCCTGTGTGTGCTGTACTGGGGACCCGACGAGTTCAAATAGAAAGAAAGATGTGGGGAGAAAGAGGGACATGATTTGTAGGCACAGTAGCTTAGCGTGAGCGTGAGCTTTCACTGTATCCACAAGCTTCAAAGTTGCTTGAAGTGCCCTTTAAAAAAAAAAGAGGAGTTATTCAGTCTGTTAAAGACAAATTTGTGAGGCAAAGTTTCTCAGCCAGACGGAAATCAGCAAGCTCTGTTTCTTTTCTCTAGAAAAGGTTTGACAATCTTCATTCCACGCAGTTTAATAAATCAACCCTGTGTATATACTGTTAGTATGATTTCAAATGTTACGAGAGGAAGTTCATGTAAAACAATGAGCTTTATCTGCACGCTGCTTCACCCATCTGGTGATTGTTTCAAAATATTGCATGCAAAAGCAAATCTATGTGGTTCAACTGCACCTCATTTACATATTTCTGACAATTGTGGTTTGTCTACTCAGTTTCCTCCTTCCATTCCCCCAAGTCCCTGATACATAACTGGAAATTGTGTCAGTCAGCAGCAGGATGCAGTTCCTCTGATCTTCTGCAGAGGGGGCAAGGAATCTGGGAACAAAAGCATGGAAGAGCAGTGATAGAAAGATTTTGCAGTGCAGATTTGAAGTGTGAGCAAATAGGGCAACGATAAGAGGAAACCACGTAGGAACGCACGCTGCGAGGAAACAAACAAATGTGTTTATCATGCTTTTTCACTCAAAGTGCGCAGGGCTCCTCCAGGATGTAGCGAGAGCGCAGATGTGCTCACACACACAGTCTATTTCACAGCTGGACGACCGAGGAGAAGTCAGCACTGGGAAGGTCAAATGACCAGGTCAGAGGTCGAGCCACAGAGAGCTGTAGTAGAGGGAAGGGGAGCACGAGGGCATCGAGCACACCATGCACACACATGCTCACCCTCACACACACATTTAGTTATCATCCAACACTGTTGCAACTCCTGAGCCCTTGCCCCAGATGGGCAAAGGAGGCAGAGAATGTCTGTCTGTCTGAATGTAGAGGCAGTTTGGTCTGAAGTAAAAGGCTGGATAGTCACACACACACACACACACACACACACACACAAACACACACACACACACACACACACACACACACACACACACACACACACACACACTCTCTATCAGCATGTCAATCAGAGCTGTGATCATTTGATAAGAAGTCAAGCAGGACAGCATGGGTCAACATCAAAGCAGCAACTGATCAGTTCCCAATACGCTAATGCAAGAGATGTAAGACCAAACTTTTGCCTTAATACAGTATATAAAGTCAACATTTTATGGTTCTTGTATTTCACTGATAATGTTGTCTAATTGATCGCTCCACAGGTTTTAAATATACTGTAGAGTCTCATGCTTTTATGTGTGCTGAAGAGAGACTTAAAATTAAATGACACAATCCTACTCTTAAAAATGTAAAGTTGAATTTACGATCAATAAACTCATCCTTGTTCAATCGACCTCACTCCTGCAATTGTCACATAGTCCCATTTTAACTGGTGTGTAGGCTCTTGATAAGAACTTTATGAACTACTAACTGTGACCTTATTCTGTTTTCCCATTCTCACAGGAAGTCCAAAATAGCTGCTTCTTAATAATATTCAGGAGATGTCTGGTCACAGCAGGTGAAATGAAACAAGTCTTAAGTGTCCAGAAGTGACCGGACTAATGCATTACACATTGGTGTGCTGGTAAGTGCTCTAATTACAGCAAAGTAGATTTAGCAGCTGTTTCAAAATGTCCAGTTTCTATCTAATGTGACCATCGAATAGATACGCGTTTTGTGTGTGTGAGCGTGCGATGGTTGGTTCTCTTGGTTGGTGCTTCTTCATGTGGCTGTAAGGATAGTGTGAACGGCCTATTTTTAGAATGACAAGTATATGAAACTGAGTTACGGAGGATTTGTGGTTTGTTGTACGAGAAATCAGCCAAGACATCAAGGGGGAGACGCTGCCTTAGAGCAGTGTGGAGATCTGTGTGAAATTTTTCATCTATGTTTAAAGACCTATTAATACTTACCAGGCCTTTTTAATATATTGTGTATATGCTGTATGTATATATTTTAATGACTGCATCCAATCCCAAACCTGTGCTATCACCAACAACAGCCAAGCAATCGTTTCTCTAATTAAACAGAATCAGCATGTTTCCCTGTTTATGGCAGCAAACTGTGAAAGCTGCACTCTTTTCCCGTAACATAAAGCAATAACACTCTCATCTTTCCCGCACTTATCTAACAGCTACCTTGTTGTTCAGTTTATTTTTACATCTAATTACCTGTAACACACACACACACAATCTTATCAGCGATTAAGATATGCTAAGTAACGTGCATGGTCAACGATGCGCGTTAGTGACCCCTGAGTTCAATTAGCCCCGGCATGCAGCCTAATTTCACAGCGTGACCCCTGCTGCTGCACAGACGCAGTGACACAGAGGAACCAGTGCAACTCCCTTAAATGTCTATCTGCGTCCGCCGGTGATCAATGCGCCCTTTGAACGAAGCACTAGCGAGGGGGTCGAAGGAGAGGGGACCAGGTGAGCGAACGCAGAGAGAGTGGGGGGGGTGAGGAGGAGGAGGAGGAGAGATGCAGCATGGGAGGAGAGGTGAGGAAGGTGACTTTGCATCCACAGTGATTGATGGATGTTCTCATACACAGTGATAGTATCTTTAGAGGGTAGACGACCCCTGACCCAACCCATAAGGCCTTATGTGAAGACGCCAACTCCAACATTTGTTTTGAAACTGAGAGAGAGAGAGAGACAGAGAGAGAGGTCATGAGGCAGAAATGTGTTTGTGGAGGACAAGAGACTCAATAATAATTGAAGAATGACTCGCCTTCCATGAGCTCCCTTTTTTTCTGCATTAATCTCTATAGAAAGTTCCTACAAGAGGAAATTCTTTTTGCGCCAAGGCAGCAAAAATCATAATACCACACACATAATAAAAACACAATAAGGCAACTGAAGACTGAATGAATGAATTACTGTTAATATAGTCACAATACAGTTGAGGAGAGTCCTTAAGACTGTTCTGACTGATACATGGTTAAATAGTGTTTGAAGTGAAGTGCATTTGTTTGATGACATATTTGTAGTTTTCTTTACAGTATTGCATTATATGGTTGTAGTCACTTTTTTCTATGGACCACAAGAAAGGCACTGGAAATAGCTAATGCTGATCCAAATAAACAAATACTATATGTAGCACAATATCTTTCCACGGAAGATGATAATGGTGTCATTGGTTTTCTGCTTTGAGGTTGCAATGTTGTAATAGTAAATTTAGCTTATATTCATGTGAACACAAGTGAAGGCATCGTTTTGTAAGTAAGCATTTGGTAATTAAACAGGGTGGTCTTAAAATTAGGCTAATGCACAGAAGCCAAATGGATCAGACAAAGCACTAAAATATCAGGTAGTACAAGCTCAAAGGGAGGAGAGGCGAAGGAGGTACGGAGAAGCCCTCTGCCCTCGCTGTCTCCAGGCAGTCTGCACCAACATCTGGAGCTCACATCAGCCCTCCTCAGAGACTGGCACTGCTGGAGAGAGGGATGAGAGGCGCAAGAAGAAAGGTAGAGAGCTTAAAAAAAATAAGTGAAGTAGAGGATAAAAGGTGAGAGAAGCTAATAAAGGAGACTAAAAAGAGGAGATAAAAATAAGTTGAGTATGAAAAACATAAAAGTGATCAGATTTATTCAAAAAAAATCATGGGGTTAAACATTATATATAGATTCCCTCCCAGTCTGATTCAGATGTGAGATAGAGCTGAACAGTAACCCTGTTTGCGTTCATGCATCTGTGTTTGTGGTAGGGTGTGTGTGTGTGTTGTGCTGATGATTTTCCAGTGATCATCTTCAATGCACAGCAGAGAGAGCATGAACACTGGTTAGCTTCTGTGGCGAAACTCTTGTGTGGCAGGAAACAGAACAACCTGTGATCTCTGCAAAAACACTAATGGAAAACCTCACTCAGATAGAAGTGCTGGGTGTGTGTGCATAAAAGCAAGAGTGAGTGTTGACGTTAATACCTGCACGTGACTTGCCAGAAGTTATAATTTTTCCAAAGACTTTGCAAAGGGAGGTACGTGCTCTCTTAAAGAGGACTCAATGCAACATACACCTGCTTTTGCAGCAATTAACTCGAGAACCACAGTCTTTCCTTTGCAGATAACAAGTGAGATTTCCCTCAGAAATGTGCAAACACAACAGACAAGACAACCCTTAACCTTTTCACAACTTTTAAAAACCACTTTCTTCAACCAGAAAATATCACTCTGTTTTCAAAAGTTGAGCTAAATGTGGTCCAACAGCTGATTTCATATAAGATAAAAAAAGAAAAAAAATACCTGATCTCTGCTGTTGAAGCCTTCTCATTGGTTGACAGTTTTGTTGTGTCAGTAATGAAATCAAACTGGGTTATAATTATGCTCACAACTTTCCGTGCAGTTTTTTTTTTTTTTTTTTTTTGTTCGCTATTCTGGTGACAAATTGGTGACACCTAAGGCAAATAGAGTATGTGGTTGACTGTTGAGACAATCACAGGAAATACTCAACAGTTTGACAAATACTCTGTTGAAATAAGCGCCATCCATCTGGTCCAAGCAGGTTGAAATACATTCTCAGAATTACTTGGAAATTCAGTTTGACCCTGGTTTCTTGTAATTGCGTGCAGTAGGTATTATCCCTCTGTTCACCACACTAATCTAGATATTCTCGCTGGCCAGGACTCTAAACCAGACGTGACAGGCGTCGGTGATTGATATAAGTGTGTTTGTGATGCCATGATGGCCTGAAAGCTGATCTGTGAGTAACATCTATCTTGGCAATTTTAGAGTTTCACGGTCATGTCCTGACTTTGCGAGAGTGACATCTTAACTCACAGTGGGAGTCCAGATGAGACTTAACTGGGTCGACAGTTGGGGAATCAGGTTGAAACCAAACGTACGGGTCCACCAACGCGAAAGAGGTGATAGTGTGTGCGTGTGTGTGTGTTTGCATGGGTGGGGGGTCACGGGGATGTTCTTGACTGTGTCATCTCCAGCAGCTGTTTCCCTCAAACCCTGCCTCGCCCCCTCCTCCCCCTCCCACCCCATCGCCTCACAATGAAACCAATACAAAGGAACAGGAAGTGCCTCCCGTTAACTGGGGCCCAATCAAAGCCATCATTATTCCCGTGTCAGAATTTTTACAGGAAATAGCTTCTCAGAAAATATGCCAGCTGTGCAGGGAGTGTGGTATTATTGTCTGACAGGTCTTGTCTGTTTTTGCTTTCTTTCTTTCTTTCTTTTTTTTTTCACTTATCAGTCGCTGCAAACAAAAGGACACATAGACCCGTCTCGACCACGTGCGCGGCACACTGTCACTGCTGTGCGTTCACAAGGCAAGCCAGGCACTGTATTCTCTGGGGCTGGGTGGTTATTGTGCACGCTGTGAAAAGGGCTCCCCTGCTGTGTCTGCACCGGCTTCTTTGGTTCCCATCCTGAACCGAGCAATTGTCTTTTTAAACCGTGCGAGCGGAGCTGAGCCCAGAGAGCGCACAGATGCAAGAGAACATACATGATCGCACACATGCTTAATCACACACACACACTGCTTTGCCTTACTGGAGCCACATCTGTAAGAACGCCGCTCAGATTACAGCATAAACGGTGGGTTCAGGTGAAGCCTAACGTTTGCCAGATGCTGCGGTAAAGTCACCAGGAGGTTAGCCTAACATTGGAGTGTTGTTGTTGGTCAGGGAGGGTGGAATCATCTGCCTCCCTAACAAGGAGGAGCGGGGGGGAGTTCACATCTGGCGTTAACAGAAAAAATCATTTATGAGCATTACCTTAAACGAGCATGAACAACTGCACCGATGCCTTCGCTCCTCTGTGACGTTTGAACGGCAGAACGGAACTCGAATCTTGTGATCGATTTGTCTCGCAGCTGGAAAGAAAAGGTGGCTCCTCGGCTGATCTAATCCCCAGTTTGTCCTGTGTAATCTCTCTGTCTCTCTGACGCCTCGCAGACGTCTGGAGGACAATAATTAACTCAGTCACTCAACGCGTTGACACAGGTGAGCACAATTGAGGTTGTTAAACAGTCATTATAGGGCTGCTGTGATGTGAATGAACACACACACACACACAAATTTGATTGACCACTAACATTGTCATAGCTTGTCTGTCACATCAGACTGAGGCCTATTCAGTTACAAAAAGCCACTGTTGACTGTATTAACACTGATTAGATAAAGGTGATGTCCTGACAGAATCCTCTGCTGACATTCAAACTCACATGGAGGGAAAAAAAACTTTACACTTGTGCCCTTTGTGAATACAAAGACATGGTGATTTCGATCTGTTTAACACTAATTCTCACCTCTCATAAATTGGGCTTTGTCAGGCCTATCTCTTGTTTCGGCCAAAGGAGCTGCTATGCGTCCTTCACTGTGAAGCTTATCAGCGGTGTTTGAAGTGCTCATCTTTATCTGAGCTCACGGTGTTCAGGTCATCAGCCTGACCCAGTGGTCTCTATCTCCCCCATCACTATTTCTCTGGTATCCCGCCGCCCTGCATTGAAGATAACCTTGGTTTTATTTGCCCAGCTTTTGAGACATCCAACTCTGAGATTAGAAAAAAAAAATCTTTGCAGTGCCTGTACAGAGACAGTAAACAAAGAGAGAGAGTGATGGCGTGTGACAAAGTTTCCTGTGTTGAACTGAAATTCTGAAGTCGTAGGTGTCTAAGTGGGCGTTCAGATCAACAATAGCACCAAAAAAAAAAAAAAAAATCAAATGTGTGTGTCTTCAGGTGCAAGTGAGAAAGTAAAATATGACATGATGATGGAGTAGAGTTATCACAACAGCAAGCATTTTATCTTTGGCTCTAATGATTGCAGGAAAAACCTCAAATTACACTGTTCAAATTACAAATGAATTGACCACAAATGTGCTCTTCTGCATTTTATAACACAGTGTTAATGTTGGTCTGAGCATGGCCTTGGACCACTCAACTACCAGGACACCCTTTCTACAATTACTGAATCCAACCCAATACAACAGAGGTGAATAGGGTCTTGTTTGTGGGATTGAAAAATGACACTTAGAACATGCAACAGCAGTGTGTCTTACCAAAAACAGTGATTACTGTGGATAAACCGCAGACCTCATTGTGAACAGTTTTCATTTGGAAGAGGTCTCTCTAGACAAACTATCCCCATCAGTCAAGTTCAGTTCGGTTCAAATCTTTATTGGCCCACAAGAGGAAATTCTTACACAGACGTAAAACCTGAAGCATAACAAACAAACAAAGACAATTAAAAGTGTATGTAATTCAGAATAAAACAAAAGAAGTGTGATAAAAGCAACAAACACTAACATAAGAATAAAGGTAAGAGAAATAAAGTGCAGGGAATCAAAAGGCAGTTTTTGGATTTGATATGACAGATTTAACTTTCCACGTGATTTGTCTGCTATAAATGTCAGAGGAAGCTGTTGTTCACCGATGATTTTTTTTTTTTTCTTGCTGCCTTGACATTGTTTCCCGGTTGATTTCTGACGCAAGGATTGATTCTGTGATGGATCTGCAGAAAATTTGTTGTCTCTTTTTCCATTCCACCTCAGCTCAATTTCTTATCAATATAAGTGCCAGTGTACCTGCAGCTCTCTGTGCAAAATTATAATTTTTGCGGTGACTCATTTCCATGAAGCAAACTGACAACAACTGTGTCATCTGCAAATTTGAGAATGTGTCCTTGATTGATTTCTACTGTTGTCAGCCACTGTGAGAACTCGAGTGAGGTCTGTGGATTAACTGGAGTAAAGAGCACTATTTCTAGGAAGACGTATTTCATTTAATGTTTTTAAAATCATTTCTTTTAATGATTTCCTTTTAACTGATCTTTTCATATGTGCATCAATTTGGTTTGAACTTCTGAGTCTCTAATCTTTTTTTTTCTGTGTCACCATATAAATATAATTCCTCTTTTTTTTTTGTAAGTGCTTCCAGTCTGTGAGAACAGAGCATATTCCTCATTTGGCCATTCTGGGGAATTGGAGGAAGCAACATTTTTAGAAATCTTGAGTGGCTTTGACCCTCCACTTTGGCCAGATTCTTAACTTAGTGGTGTGAGGATATTTTCAGTAAATTACAGAGTAGCCAGAAAATGTTAGCAGGAAATGTCCATAAAACAATACACAGAGACCAGACATGGCTAAACAGATATAGGCATTTCCTGGTAGTGTTACTCTCTGAGGGAGTGACTCATGGCTGTGTTACTTCAGCTGAAGCAGTAGTCTACAAGGTTTTTAAAGCATTTTACATTAGCATCATTCATAAACAGCAACAACGGCAGTGACTGAGGTGCAAAGGGTCATGGGGAATGATCTTTTCAACTCTGGGTCTGAAATGGTTCACAGGCAAAACAAGAACAGCAGTAAGTTTTAAAAAGCTCCCACAGTGAAAGACAAACACAGCGAACCAATACAACTTTAATGACGTGATGTGTTTTTGATGGTTTCAGCCACAAAAGCCAATTAAGACATGATGCCCAGCTGAACATGGCAACACAGAGCTGACCAGCTGGCAGAGTGTCCATTTTCCCTGTGTCATCCCCATGATGCTGAGCACGCCACACCCCCGAGATGCCGCTTCAGAGGAAGAGGGTATGTTGGTGTCTGGAGAGGATTGCTGGGGGAGGTGGTCAACGTAAAACTCACCATCACTTATTAGACAATGTAAGTCACCCTAAATGGAAAAAAACAAAAAAGCATACTAATATATGACAGTCAGACAGAGTGAGAGACAGTCCCACAGCAAGGTCGGGCTGTGGGTTGGGTTTGATTGGTTACGGAGCTCAGTAGTCTGTGTAAGAGCTTTTAATCAGGTCACTGAGAGTCCAGACCTCCTGCTCCCACTCTGCCCCCTCCGTCTGGAGGGCTCCGCCAGGGGTGACCGAGAGGGGCACCGCTGACCCAGATTAGGGAAGGGTAAGTGTGTGTGTGTGTGTGTGTGTAAGTGTGTGTGTGTGTGTGAGAACAGTGGGAATCAGCTGTGTATCATGTCTCAATCCCCACAGTTTCAATTCATTAGCAGCACAAGGAAGAGACGAGAGAGATGAGGAGGGGTGGCAAGTGTGTGTGCTCATGCATGTGTGCTTAGATACATGTATCTCCATTGGACATGTGCTGTAAAAAGAGTGTGTGTGTGTGTGTGTGTGTGTGTAGGGGGTTGGGGAATAGAAGAAAGAAAAAGTGTAAAAAGAACACAATGCCAGTGACAGAAGGAGAAAGTCACTGCTGCAGCTCATCTTAGATTTCAGGGACCCACTTGACCTAGAAACACATGACACACACACACGCACACACACAGGTGCAGAGATACCCACCAGGGACCTAATGGCCTCTGTCTGTGTGTCTCTGTGAAGCCTGACCAGCTGAACCCCTGCAGCAGCAGCAGCTATGGCGTCAGGCTCCTCTGTGTCTTTCTTTCTCTCAATCCCTCTCTCTCTTTCACCAAGTGTCTCTTTATCCTTTCTGTCGCTCGCCCTCTGGTCTCTCCCGCAGTCATTTTCCACACAAATGTTCTCTGCCTTCTTTCAGCTTGTTCTTTTCATGGGACAACTGGCCTTACTTCCTGATCACCCGTACAAATTTCCTGTTTGTATCTCTCCATCTTGCTCCCCCCAGTCCATGTCGCCTCTACACAAAAACACATGCATGAACTTGCATTGTGGTGGGTCCGCGAACAAATGAAGAACCGCATTTGGCCTCGATCACGCGCACAGGCTGGCCAGCTGAACCTGTCAAAATTTACTTCCGACCTCATTCACTGCAACTTAATACACCATTGTAATTGACCAAAAATGCTGGGATTGGTTTATTTCCATTTGAGTTGTCTCCTTCCACTAAACAGGCTTCTTCTCAGTCTAGCTTTGGTGTCTTTGAATGATCAGATCGAGCTGTAATCTGAATACATTTACTTCTCCCACCATTACAGTCAACAGCAGTTTAGCAGCCAAAATGACTGCTTGACGTATACTGGAGCCATTAAAGTGCAGGAATGGATTTGGATCCTACTCTCAAACACTCTTTGCATCTTTGTGTACAGACCACACTCTGTGTGGGGTCTCACAAAGCATGGGCCCAGACAGTCCGTAATTACAAGGTCAAAATTCTAGTTCAAGTGAGTTTAAAGTGTATTTACCACAAATGCCCTACTTGCAAAACAACAGTTAGAAGAGCAATTACACAAGAGCATTTTGTAATTATTATGGGCATCATCTGGTAGTCATCTGCAAATTGTTGCATAGGTCTTGATTTGGGTTAACAATTAAGGATGTAGCTCCGCAGTGAGAGAGCTCAAAACTGGATGTGGATCAGACTCATTCCTCCCTGGCAATGTGGAGACAACTAACAGACACCGCCAGTTTGTCTCTGTAATGTCTGCAGACACTCATTCTGGTGTTTATTTGCAGTTTTGAAAACAGAGGAATGGTTTTAGAAGAGAGATTAGGGCCCGCACTGCTTCCATTAATGGTCATCCAGTGGGAGACTACGGCAGCGAGTTCACCGTCAGCTCTGAAGAGGCTGTAAATAATCATTCTGAGTGTGACTGCTTGACAGTCTGAAGGATGCACTGATGTCTGTTGTGAATGAGTCAATTTGTTCATCAAAAATGACAAAACCTTTTGTTTGGGAGGAATGATGGAAGGTGTTATGACTAATCAGATCACGCTCGCCTACATCGACTGGCTCCGACCATGATCATCAAGTCTGACCTTAACAATGCTTACACAAAGCCAGATGTTTATCTTCATTGGATGGCTGCAGAATAAACGGACCGTTCCAATCAGGGACGATGAAAACGCCAAAACAATAGTGTGGCCAGCAGCTGGCAGCCTCTCCACCCGCCCAGTCACGCTGAACATTACAGTCAGCTTGTTTTGGCCCTATGTGTGGTGGCCATGGGCTTTAACGGCCTTCTGTAGCCTGTGTCCCACCTGCAATACAGTTGTACGGCCTTCATTTATTTCTGCGTGGACCAGTAAAATATTCACACCCAAGGACATAGACATGGCCACCTGACAACATGATAATGACAGCCGCATAGTTCCCACCGTGGGCAGCCGCACTGGTGTGAAACTATTGGCTTAAGTTACTGACTTCTGCTCAGTAGGATGGTTTAAGATTTCTATTTAGCCACAAAATGAGTCACTCTACTGGAAATGTTCAAGTGATTCCTATTCAGTGGAAAAACAAAGACACAGAAGCCTTGTTCACACTTTCTGTCCATGTCCAGTTTATATTCATATCCAGCTGAGACAGACAGTAGTTCACTGCTGAGATCAAAAAGCATCTCAAAGGAATATTTCTGTGATGTAATTATGGACCTGTTTGGGGACTTTTCTAAAAATCCAAATTGATGCAGCAGTGGCCCTGATTTCCTGATTTTTACCACAAGTTCCCATAATGCAATTCTGCTGCATCTGTCTGTTATATGACCACTGCCAGGTAAAGACTCACACCTGTCAACGGGTGCACCCCCCTAGATTTTCTGTCAAAAAAATTGTGGTCTTCATTTCCGAGCCAAGCTAACGCTGATGACATCACTATGACATCAGCAGACAAAAGCTTGTAGAAGACATCATGCAACTGTTTTTGGCGACTGTGCCGTGAGAGCAAACCGACCTACATGTGTCATGAGTGAATACATGCTGAGGGGTCTTGCTATTGCTGCAAAGAAAAGTAAAAAAATTCTTGCTCAACATACAGACAGAGAAACATTAACCACGCTCAGATGGTTTTGCATTTTGTTGTGTGCAGCCCTTTTTGGAAGTCAGAAGCAAATTTGCATTTATTATGCTTACATCTTCACCACCACCAAGTTTGATCTCGGCAGTCAGATGTGTCGAATGTGTTTGAATGCAATCACACGTTTAATTAAAACTGGCTACTTGTAATTAGCTCCATGAAGAAACAGTGATGTTAACCAGACCGCCACAGTGTCATAGACGTGAAGTTGCTTAAAAGTTATACAGAGGAGATGAACGAATGATCTTGATCAAGGGCCACAATGGGCACACAGTGTGTAAGTGAACGAATCAACGAACAAAGTACGTGGGTGGGTTACTGTGCATTGGATACCCTCTCATGTAAAAACCAAGCAAGATCATTATGCACAAGCTCGAACAAGAGACTCAAACATAAATAACAAGTGACCAGTACAAATCAACAATGTGCATAAAATGTCATGTCACCGGGTCAGTCGGGACAAAAAGCTTGGCATCTGTGGGCTGTTCAAAGCTGATGGAGAAGACTGAAGCGTCTTTGATGAAGGACAGTGAAAGCCGGGAGCAGAGGAGGAATCCTGCACAACACACACACACACACCAGGGATACAAAGAATTAAGTTTCAATGTGTTTCTTACCACTTAATTATCCCCCCCAAGATGGGCCTGCACTTGCGGATGAAAAAGATACCCTTCTGTATACAACACTGGCTCTCCACATGACAGTGTGGTGGTTTACCCCCCTCTGTCTCTCTGTCTCCCTCCCTCCTTCTGTCTCATGTCACAAGATGACCCTCATTACTCCACACTGTTCTGTTGTTGCTAGAGGTAAAAAGAGACACTTTGCTTTGAGAGGTAACGATCATTGTGTGTGTATGTGTGTGTGTGTGTATGTGTGTGTGTCCTGCAGGTATGGAAACACACATTCAGTCATATAAGTGGCACAGATGCACAGATGTTGAGGCTTGTTATTCTGTGGTAGTATTTTTCCCCCTGAGCAGTATTTGGCTGTCAATAAAATACAGAGGATTGAAGTTTAATTGAGAGAGAAGTAGAGAGGAGAGGAGAGGAGGGGGCGCTGCTTATTATGCATGGCGATTGTTGGTGGCTTGATTGTCTGCGTCCAGCTGCACGGAGGAGCGGGGAGAGGGAGAGGGAGGGCGGGGAGAGAGGCAGACTCACTGACGCCAGGCTCGGAATTCTCCCATCCATTGAAAGAGAGACCCGATTGTGTCCGGGGCCTTTCCGACAAGCACCTGATCCCTGCCCAGACACACTAGTGCATGTGTGCGTGTGTGGCACAGATTTACGCACAGGGAGAGCTCTGGAATCTGCAGACGAGCGCTGTCATGGGAGGAACAAAAACCTCTGCTGGCATTTTTGATATAGATCGTAGTTTTTTTTAAAAATGGCACTTGATGATCATGTTTGGATGCACTTTGCTCAGTCAGCAAACACGCAATTATATTCCCACTGGACTTGGGAAATTCAGACCAATATTTGTCCTCCCCTTGACATATTTAAGAAAGATATTTAAGGTCAAAGTCTTGTTTGGATACTCTGCATCGCTCACACAATGTGTCTCTAAAATAGCACTGGGCTGAAGTCCTGTCTCATGATTCAATATTGTGGTTCGCTCCAAAGTGAGCTCTCTAAGCGACTTGTCATACGGGGGTCAATGTGAGGAGGATGAGGGGGGGGGTGATTGCCAGGAGGAAGGCAAAAACTTGAACATCTGTTAAGCCTCTGCCTGATGGGAAAGATATCTCTGTGCTTTTACGCACAGACGTGTCCAGAGCATCACCTAAAAATGGTGTTTAACTTAGCCCACTCTTCTTGTTATATATGAAGTAAGACAATGTTTAAAAAAAAAACTCTAAAATTGATAGATCAGCCCTCAGGTCTGAGTGGGTGAGACGTTCATAGTGATTGCAAAATGTCTTGTGACACATCCAGGCTACTATTCTGGCACCGTTGAGCAATAATCTGACTACTGTACAAAAACTGCATAGCAAGACAGCGTAAGGTTATATTTTGATTTATCCTGGCTTTAGTAAGGGTCGCTTGTTGACTGTTGTCGTCCTTGAACATCACTCTCCTGCCCCTTCTCCTGAAGACCTGCGGGCCATGTTGGCGGATTCATCATTACATAAGTTATAGAGTATTTGGAAAGGCTTTCCTCTAAATTTCTCTGAGTGCAGTTGCAGGAGGGAGGAGGGAAGCGCGGGGGCGTGGATGGATGCGCGTGAGTGACGGACGAACCCAGCCAATGGGATCTCGGAGCGCCTGTGCCTCTCTCCCCTCTGGTGGCGGACGGGGGAGGGCGGGCCGTCTGCCAAAGAGGGGAGTGCGCGTCGGGGTGAATGGATGACGTCGGGAGGCTGGCGCCAGCATGTCTGGGACTGGCGCGTTAGATCAACACAGCTGGGCCGGGATAGGACACACAGCTGGCTCAGGCCTGCATTCCTCCACAAAACAGGATTGTGAGAAAAGGGGAAAATAAGACCCAAATAGGAGCAGAACGGGACGTGCTTTGATGTAGACTAAAAGGGAACAACATTTGGAATTGTTGAAATATAAATTTCATAGAAAGGTTTCACTCTTAGGAGAATTTAACTTTAAATGATTTGACAGATGAGGTGCACTCTTAATGATCTTGTTTCTAGTTTGAAATAGTGTTGATCATATATGTAATCAGGCTAGAAGAGAAAACCTATAAGCTACCAAAACACTTAAGAAATCAATAAGTCCAAATCAAATCATCAATCACGAGAATAACATATGTTTGGCAAATAGCTACTGTTGAAAATAGCCTGAAAATCCGCTGACCTTTTACCTATATTATATAAATATCCTATTTTCAACATTTTATTTTTGTGTGCACACTTTTTTGGAGTTTGTGTGTCCTAAAATAAGCACATACACTAGTTAAATGTCTACCTGTCTACACTGTATTCTCATATATATCTGTGTAGTTTTGAAGTAATCTGTTGGATTTAGTGTTTTCAAAGTTTGGACACAGCCAGA
The DNA here is from genome assembly GCA_037975185.1 of Centropyge bicolor. Lineage (NCBI taxonomy): Eukaryota > Metazoa > Chordata > Actinopteri > Pomacanthidae > Centropyge > Centropyge bicolor. The sequence goes on from JBBMOC010000010.1 coordinate 2,753,317, forward strand.
CATGCAGCCAAACCTCTTGAAGGATTTACAGTAGGCTAATTAATAATAAATGAAAGTGGACATTTTAATCTCAAAGGGAACATCTCTATGATAAAACTGTCTACTATACTGATTTATGGCTGTTTTTAAAAGTAAAAGTAAGATAACAACTTGTAAAATCTATAATTAACAGAGCCATCTCCTTGCCTCATCCTATAGAGTTAAGCAGTTGTAAACAAATATATCCTCTTTTTTTTACCTAGAGATTCTTCTTAATTTTGAGGACTTTTGCTGCCCATTTCAAATAAATACCACCACCTGAAAGAGGTAAACTAATTGATTGACAATCCCCCGTAGGCATCCCAGCCTAATTTCCTCATTCTTTCCAAACCTTTCACAAGGTGATATCAGCCAATGAGAGCGCGCTTGCTCTGTACACTGACCAATCACAGCGCGATGCGAGGAACGGGGCGTGTGCGAGCTGCCAGCGTATAAAAACCTGACTGTACTTCTCTGTCAGAGCACTGGAGCTTTTCAGGACATAGATTTAGAGGCTTGCTAGAGGAAAAAACCCAACACGAACTTTTTACTCAAGCATCCTGTTGTTGTTGTTTTCGTCTCACCTGCGTGTGCGTCATGAAGGCCATCAGTCCCGTCCGCTCGGTGAGGAGCTGCTACAAGGCCGTGTGCTGCATCTCGGAGCAGAGCCTCGCCATCAGCCGGAATAAACACTCGTGCGTGGAGGAGCCGGTGAGCGCCCTGTGCGACATGAACGACTGCTACTCCAAGCTGAAGGAGCTGGTTCCCAGCATCCCGCAGAACGAGTCTGTGAGCCAGGTGGAGATCCTGCAGCACGTCATCGACTACATCTTCGACCTGCAGATCGCGCTGGAGGCGGAGGACGCGGCCGAGCCGGAGATGGTTCTGTCAATAAAGGTGAGGAGGGGAGATGCAGGCTGCAGGGGGGGTGGATGCACACATTGACGTGCATTAACTACAAGGGGGCTATCTGCACTATACATCTTTGCATTAACCCAAAAAGTGAACGATAATTTAACAGTCCTGTGCGTAAACTTTGCAACTCGTGCGCTCANAAAAAGTGAACGATAATTTAACAGTCCTGTGCGTAAACTTTGCAACTCGTGCGCTCATGCAGTGCATCTCCTCGTGCGTGCATGGAGCCCTTATTGTATTATGATGCAGTAGCAGATGTTTTCTAGTGTGTGATGTTGTGGGGGAACATGTTGCATGCTCCATGCTCCATTATATGAAATTAGAACAAGAGGACTGTCTTGCAGCTTCTAACACTGCTTCCCTTTTGCGCTCCATTCAGACTGCCGACCTCACTCGCAATTTCTCCAAAGAAGAAGGTCGATTGTGCCATTAGGCTGACTGTGACATGTTATGGTACGTATTTTATCATTTCATAATCAATCATGTCTTCCTAAATGAATAACATCACAAGACGGGTGTTCATAGAAAACGTCTTCTCCTCGGGGCGACTCTCTTACAACAGTGTCTTGTTTTGACTTTCAAAATAAAAAAAAGGAATAACTTTAAATACCAACGAGAATAGTGTTGGCATCGATGTGCTGGGAGATGAAAGTGTCTTTACCCTCCACATTCACCACGGTTGCCAATTAGACAGGCCAGTGAATGTGTAAGGGATTCATTGCTATCTGCCTGGGGTTAATGAAAGTTCCATGCTAGGCGCCAGTCTGTCTGCCCTCCTCTGCAGGGAGGGAGGGAGGGAGGGTGAGAGGGAGAGATCTGACTTAACTTTTCTTCCTTTCTCTCCATGCAGGTGCAGGGAAACACATGTCTCCACTTCACTCCGGGCAAGAGGACAAGAGGGGCAGAAAGGGTGGGATAGGTATTTGGAAGAGAAGAAGGAGGAGGAGGAGGAGGAGGAGGGAGGTGGAGGGTTTAAAGAAAAGACAAGAAAAAAGTGGACTGTTTCCTAGATGAGTGGGGATCAACAGTAGTGCATGAGCAAGAAAACAGAGACTCATTCTTTGGCCCCTGGACAGACAAATCAACACACCAAAGCAGAAACTAGGATTGGAAACTGAAAGCGACTGGCTTTACATGCCCTCCCCTGAAAAACAACCTCGGATTCCCTGTAGCTAGAAATAGAAATATTGGTACATTGTTCTTTTACTTTCCCTTTTATTGTGTTGCATTCCAGACAAACTTTTTTTTTTCCACACACAACCTGAATCCTTTCCACACATCATCTCACTTAATTATCCCTGCGTTATTTCCACCCCTTAATCTGATCTGGAGACTGTTACAACATCATATGAATGTGTACATATCACACCTTACATACCCACAGTGCGTAAGATGTGAGTCAATATGGATGTTGGTATTTTTTTCTGAATGGGAGTTTGGGTTTTCTTAGGTATAATCAGAACTCTATACTAGAGTTAATTGTAAATGTTTGTAGGGATTGTGTTATTTCTACAGACAATGTACTGTGAGTTTCATAAACTCTTTATTATAAAGTGTGCTTTGTATGTATGTATGTTCTTATCTAATGAAATAAAAAAAAAAGATGTGAAATAGTTTGACCTTTATGGCGTGTTGTGAAAGAACGAGTGCGTTTGATCTCTAGTGGTGTTGTTCAGAAGTTAAGGGTGATGCTGACGTGACTTTTTGGCCTTGGATGACAATGAAATGCTGATACAACAGGATGTATTCAGATGAATCTTGAGGTCGAGTGGTTGGAAATCAAACGAAGGGAGTTTCCTGTGAGAGTTTCTAATTTTCCAAAGAATGAGTTGCTACCAAAATGATGAAGAAGAGAGGATGTTACATGATCATAAACTCATCATTCATAAAAGCCACAATTACCAGATGAATTTCAACATTCATAACACCGGATCAGTATGAATGTAAATACTGTGTCTTGACCTTGGAAGGTGAAGAGCATCACCTGTAAAGCAGCGTTCATGCATCATCGTAATTAGGCTCACAGACTATAACTGTAAAATGATACATGAGCTGTTTTGGAAATTTATGTTACTGTACTTGGTCTCAAAAGCTGAACAAACTACTCCACCTTGTGGATTTGAAAGGAGTTTAACATTGACACATACTACCAGTGTCTCAACTGGATCATCAGTGACAGCAAAGAAATGTTTTGTGGTTTTATTACTTATTTACAGTCTTACCAAAGTTTTAAAAAGAGACAACAAACAAAAACAAGTACGCTCTCTGGTATGAGTTGAACAAGCTGACCTATTTTTAACCTTCAGCACACTGCTAATAATGAGGTTACAGCTCCATCTAGTGGTGAAAATGGGTAATCTATTTGAAAACATTGTACATGTACATGTTTGTGCAAACATAATATCAAATCATTTCAGAATAAATACATTTATTGTTATCTTTATTTTTATGTTTTTTATGTGTTTGTTGCAAAAAAAAAAAAAAAAAATATTTGTGCTAACCTGTCCTCCATTCAGGACCTACTCATCTCCACTGTCAGGAAATCATCAGAGGAATTCACTTCACATCCATCACACTCTGAACACAAGCTGTTGCAGCTTCTCTCCTCTGGTAGGCGCTACAGAGCACTAAACACCAAGATATCCAGACACAAGAACAATGTCTTTCCACATGAATAGTCATCCACTTACAGATAAGAAATTACATATTTTAGAGTTTGAATACACATTGTTCTTAACATGTACATATCATCACCACTGTAATATAGAACTTCTGCACACTGCATATAGATATGTACACATGCATATACCGTACATAACCACCTATTTCATGTCTATTGTCTATATGTGTCTATATCTATTACATTAATCATTTAATATTTATTCCACCGCTTTGTATTGTTGTTTCCAATTCATAGTTTGACTTGTATGTAGGCATCATATGTTGATGTTCATTGTTGCTTTATGCCTATAATTATACATGTGTCTATTTTTTCCTATTGCATGTACATAGCTCAAATTTAATGTTTGCCTGTCTTTGTTCAGATTTGTTGTCCTTGTTTATTTAGAGTAATGAAAAAAAGTGAGGCCATTAAAGCTGATTTATTTATTTAATTAATTAGATCACATATTGTGCTGGTTTGCATTATATTCTAAGGCACTAATCTCATTTGAACCTCACCTCCAGTATGCAAATGAGATATTTACATACTGGGGGAGAGGTGAGAAATGTATATTGCAATTACAAACAATGGGATACAAATTAGCATGGAGTAGAATCAACACCTAACACTGTCTGAAAAATGAATTATAGATTTTACGGAGGCAGCATTTGTTGCAGGATCATTGTATTAGACTGCACTAGACAGATATTTATGATATTGTGACTACTTCATACGTTTTTGTTAGAATATATGAATAATTTGAAAAACCACAGCTACCACCATTTAATGGAAAGACAAACAAGAAACAATGCTTAAGGAAATGAAGTTCAGATCCCAGTCCACACCACAAGGTGGGGGTGTGGGATGAGGATGCAACTTGTGTCCTCTTGACATCCCAGGAATGTAAGAACTCTAAACACAAGATAAACCTGTTGCTTTGAATGTCAAAATGAACTTTTGCAGGTCAAATGTTGCTTTGGTATAGAAATGCAACTATTTGACCCTACAACAAATCTAGATCAGTTTGATACAAGACAGAGATTACCGAGCATTAAGTGATACACAAAAGGCCTAAGTGTAATGATGATGTAATCCAACGGCTTCATCGATCTTTTAAACTACATGTTCGCCAATGTCATAAACGAGTTTTGGCATTAGTCAAACAAAAGTTCATCTCGAGTGTGAACTTTTTCTTGTGATTTTTTTTCTGTTTTTCTGGCCCTGGAGTGACCCTCCAGTGTGAGCTGTTTCACACCAGACTTTAAAAGACTTTAAACACACAGGATATTTTTACTTTTGTATTTTAAACTATTGAAATTCAGTGTATTGTTCAATGTCAATAGTGTAAATATATGTATTCATTCCCCAAAGTGTCATATTTGTCATTAAGGTTTTAAGTGTGTAATCCATTGTATCATTGTTCTTTGCAGACTCATATCAGAACAGGTTCCTGATCCATCCCAAGTTGTCGGTAAAGAAAACAAATGCATTAAAAGAAGGTAATTCAAACTACATTAAACTACAAAAAAAGCATCACACAATCTGAACAACATATGAACCTGAACTCTTGTGACTGCTGACTGTGCACTACAGAGTTGTACTGCATTTTGTAGTTTGGTATGAAAGAGGAAGATACAGAGGGTGGAGGTGATTTATTATTATGACATTTGTGTAACTATTTCTTGTCTCTAAATGTCTGTTAAATGTTGCAATATCATGTGATGTACAAAGTAAATTTCACAACCAACAGACAATTAAGAATTATCTTATCTAATCCAGTGTAATAAGCTGGCAACTGTGTCAGCTTTTCCCAAGACCCTTAGTCTGTATATATTGTACATAAAGCCATTCCGTGCCACCTTGAGTGAATAAAGCGTAATTATTTTATCTTGCATTTTTAGATTTTGTGATTTCTATTGAATGTAGTTCAAAGAGTGCCATGACAATAGGCTTGCCTTGGTTGGGAGTCTTCTTTGCTTTGGCCAATGGGGGTCAAGTCATATGGCTTGGGTCTGGAAGCTGTGGATGGGGGAGGGGGTTGTTTTCTTTCAATATCTCCTTTGAGCCAATAAGCAAGAGTGGTGCTGAATGAATCCAATTATCATCTATAAACTATCCCCAGTAGCACCTTGCACCAGGCCACAATACACTTTCATCAAGTGGAAAATAGTTTCCCATGCAAAACAGTGACATGGCCCATTATACTATAGATGCAGCATGTATACATCTTGAACACTATTGTTCACAACATTTAAATTTCTGTTTTTTAAAGTTATCTGAAATATATATGTATACACTCTATCCGATCATCCCATTTCTTCACTGATCCCTGATTAATAGACAATTGTTATTAATTTAATTTAAATATTCAGATGTTTTTTAGTGGACACATCATTACATAGTTTAGAAATAGAAAATTCTACATGTTTTGTACAGGATATTCGTGCATTTTTTTATGTTTGAAAACAAATGATCTTGTATAGTTTTTAAAATAAAGCTCAGTTAATTCAAGCAACATGAGTTTTGTATTTAAGAAGAGATAATGAAGTTGAAGCTGTATGATGCAAATATGAATCAGATTTCTGCTGTAATAACAAAAAAAGTGTGGTTACAGCTCTCTTATTTAATATCTGATTGCATAGACTGGATACATTCACACTGAAATAAATAATAAGAGGTCATTGTCTCCAAAAAGCCAGCGTGGAAATAAAAGAGCATTATGTCCTGAAATCATGTCACTGTCCCTTTAAGACGCGCGTACAACTGTTTTATGCAAATGTGACAAGCCGAACGTGCCGCCAGCCAATCAGAGGCGAGATCTAACCGCGGGAGATCTAAATTTCGCGGGATGAAGTTTGGCGCTAAAAAAGCTCTTCTTCCCCTGCTCTTGTCCTCTTGTATGGAGAGAGGAGCCCTGAGGTGGACGGACAGGAGCCGCAGACCGGGTCGGATTCCGCATTACAAGGGGTCACAATAAGCTGTAAATCTCAAGGCTGGAACCGGATCTCAAGGAGACCCGGACGCCTTGTGGATCTGGACTTTTAAAATACTGGATTTATTTTTTAAATTTATCTAACCTGCACCTTTTAAAATAACTTGTAAAGCAAGTTTCGCCTGACAAAGGATACAAGCAGCGACCAGTCTGCTGAGTTTACTGACGATTACTTTTAGAAGAGCTCAATTGCTTGAATGCATTTTTGCATTTAATAGCTGATTTTAGCTGCATGAGTGACTCCTGGTTTGTTATTATAACCGCAGGTTAGACGTATATTTGCAACTTGCTGATAACACGGAGCGGTATAGCAGAACTCTAGAGTACATTTCTCCTTTTTCTTGACCCATCCGGTTAAATTCATTTTAACGATGATGCGGATGCCTAAAGGCGTCTCTCCGGCTTCGGGTCGGCCGCCGGTGGGTCTGCCGTGCAGCCAGCAGAAGATGAAGCTCCTGTGCCCGGGAGGAGTGAAGACAGACTTCTTCAGCACCGGACTGTCCAGCCCGCCCATGAGCACGGTACCGGCCGGCTACTTCACCCAGATCTGCAACACGGCCGCTGCCGAACAAAGAGCCCACAGCCTGTACTCAACCCCCCACGGACCAGAGGCGAAGCCCATCAGAGCCTCCTCCGGGCGACTCCCGGTAAGGAATCAAACACACATTACAAATGCAACCCTGCACTACATATGCACATTTCTAATAAGTAAATATGTGTGTCCAGTGCTGTGAGCTATGTGGGTTGATTAATTCTTGATTTCCATTGGTATGCATGTGTATCAGCCTTTGGGCCACATTCAAATATGTTTTGACGTGATAAGCCACAGAGGAGCCACTGTGACTGATGTGTTTGTGTGTGTGTGTCTGTGTGTGTGTTCCCCTTTTGACTTCCATGTTGGGCTGTGACATCTTTTCCTCGCAGTCCAGCTGTAGTGTGTGTGTGTGTGTATGGCCCCTCTGTTCTGAAAAGGATGAGTGGCCCCCACAGTAGGAGATCTCACAATGCTGGGGCATGACCAGGCTGGTATAAGAAATTCATGTAAACACAGCATTTTTAACCATTTTGTGATCTAAGAATCAGCTTCAATTCTACTAGAAATGTTCCCGAGTCATTAGTAACTCTTGTATTTGGACAGCTTTCTTGGTGATTACACCCATTTGACAGCTGCTCCAACTGTATCTGTCATTAAGGCAATACAGGACCTGCGTAACCTGTTCCTATCACTGTAGGAAGGAGGTGAAGTGTCAGAGGTCAAAACCGAACAACTGGTGTGTTTTCCCGTGAGCTGGTGTGTGAAAATGCAAAAAGAAAAATTTGTTTATCTAAGAAAGATTTAATGTATTCCTGCCACATATGTATACAGTATGTGTCTTATTCCTGCAGGATCATTTGAAAAGCTTTATGATCTGAGGGGATTGGATCACACTCAGCAATGTGTTTAATGCTCCACACCTGCTGTTGCTTGTTATATTTGGTCTCTTCTTTGTAGCCACTCAGCCTTGCAGTCATTTAGATTTAGTGAATTGCCCTAAGGCTAAATGGGTTAGGGGTTAGAGTGTGTACAGGGTCTCCAAATCTCATGTTAACCCCCTGCCCTTGGAGCCTGTATTCACTAATAGGCCCTTCAAGAGGATTAGTGGGTCGGATGTAAGTAAAGTGAGAAACAGGCTACCACCTGGCTTATCATATGCCAAGGTGAACATAATGACTGTGATGAGTGACGGAAAAATGTAGACACATTCATGGATGTGTATCGTGCAGCTTTTATTCTTTTCATATTTTTAAAGAGAAAAACAAAACAAATTAAGAACCAAATTATATATAAGAATTATATCAAAGATTGATCGTGCCAATCTGAAGCCTCATTATCTCTTACAACAAACTGCATGTTCACAAGGAAGAAGTATAGAGTTTGAACATTTTTCCTTTATATCTCTGGTGGAGTTTATTGCAGATAATTCACATTTGGATATAAGTATAATCAGTACCAAAGCTTGACCACAGAAAGCAAGTTTACAATTGTGCTCATTCTCCCATGAAACTACCATCCCCCAATACTCATACTGGTTTGTGTGTAAAGTTGGAGTAACTACATATAGGCTACCCCAGAGGATTACTGATATATATGAATGGGGATCGTTATGGAGACATCGTATTTCTACAACTGACCATTTTGTCACTATTTAACTTCTCAACTACAATGTCTTTCGCCACATGTATGTACTGTACATCCAGCCTTGTTCCCATGTTCTTCTTCAGTTGAGCTTTACGGCGGTTAGCATCCATATTACTACCATCCCATCCTATGCTCCATCTATTTCTCACCATTTATTATGGCATGTATGAAAAGGTGCAAGACAGAAATGAAAAACTCAAGTGGTGCCTGAAGTGTTATCCCAGTAATTTACCAGGAACTATGTATGAAAGAGGCTTAAGTGTCTGACAACATTATGGAAAAGATCCCTACAGAGACAGATCTTTTTGTTAAAGAGTAAGATCCTTTTTGTTTAACCAGAAACAGCCATTATATCGCTCTCCTCAAAGCCACCAGACTCCATTGACAAAAACCGTAATTTTACCTCGCAGATCATCATAATACACCCTTCATTGAAACATGACAGAAACAAAACTTACCAAAACCATCTTGGTTACTCTTTCCACACTTCTAACATTCACAGAGTCTGGTTTGGTTGAAATAAACCCTTCATACACAGAGATAGATGTGAAAATATTCTGGCTCTACACGTTTGTTTCAAATCACAAACCCACCCTATATTAGATATGTGGTTGTGATCGGTCTGATATGGACGTGGACAGATGGATGGAAATCTGTCTGAACAGGAGGGGGGTCATATGCGTCTGCCAGAGCAAAAACATGACCTTGCAGAATTGCCTGGTTCCCATGTTACAGTTCATGTGACAGCCTGTGGGTCCTGGCTATTGAAGTGTCTTGCATGTGGTCAGATAGGGTTTATTGTCATGTACTACTGTGCTATCGTCAGAAGACAGCGACAAGTCAGTGATAAAGAGCCAGTATGCTGAGTATGTTTTCACACTGATAGTGGTGTTGTCAATTCCTTCTCTCATCCATGCATAAATAAATGTTTTTGGGTTTTTTTGTGACCATATTAACTTGTGTTTTTGAAGAAATGCCAGTGTGCTTAGTTATAGCACATTGTCACGAAAATGAGATCTCGACTGAGGTGGAAAAGATCAATGCAGTTTTGAAATTACAGGGCACGTTTCAAACGTCCCAAAGTCCCATGATTGTGAAACTTCCTCAGCATGTTTCAGTAAATTGGGTAAACTTTCAGTTCTAGGGGGGGAAAAAAGCACCTTAATGTCTTTACACGTAATGCTGTGGGTATGTGGTGGGCTCTGACTTGTTCACAGAAAAATTAAGCATTAAGCCCAGAAAACCTTTCCTTCATTCCTTCTACCTTGTCTCAAAAACCACAGAGCTTCCTCTTTTTAGTTCTATTTTCCATGTATTTTTTCTTGAATCTTTAGGTAGTGCTTAGTCATTGCTCTCAATCTTTTTTTTTCTGGGTTTTTCTAGGAGTTTCACAGTCTTTCAATGCAGACCTGAATTTCTAAATTACTGATGGCTGCACATATACAGTATTGAATCATTTTTCGTTATTTTCCAAATTCTAGCACATTTTTTTCTAAAGAAATGCAAAGAAAAACGTCCAAATTGAGTTTCTGTTTTCAGCCACAAAGCAGAGCATCAGTTCTGCAGCTGGTGTGGACTTTGGCTAAAAATATATTTTCAGGTGTCATCCAACATGTCAAGTATCAACATGGGTATCAAGTCTGATACTGTACTTGACCTCTCGACAGTTAAACAGGAAGGTGGAGCAGGACCAGTGTCACAAGTTTGGAGATATTTTTTGGCTAAGTGATGATGATGAAAAAAAGTAGAGCAGACTGCAAACTATGCTCTGCTCCATTGTAAAGAGGAGGGATTGAAAATACCTCCTGAAACACAAGAAATTTGATTAGACATAAAGAGGGTTGGTTTTGGTGATGTGCACAAGCATAATTAAACATGACATAATAATGAAAGATGTCATCATTATATTAAAGGCAAAGTAGTGTCTGGCTGGCTGAGGACCTGTTAAGAGACCAATCGGCTTGCAGTTTTTTGTGTTGTCATGACTGAGGATGGCTGGCATATTTGATATAACAAAATATTTAATAATATTCAATTCATTACCAGACTTGAAGATAGCATTGAGTTGTCTTGCTGATGCAGCAGCTTCACTGCGTGTTCAGTCATGCGTCTTATGTTTACAGGAAGTGCTGCCTCTTCACATACATCTCACTTCCTTCAACTTAAACAACTTAATAACCACTGTCTTGTCTGGCTCAGCATGAACATCTGCGTTCCTTTAAGTGCAAACAAACACATCTAACAGTCGTGCATAATCCCACACGACACTTTACTCGTGCTGCATGTGTTAATGTTTGACTGAGTGTGAAGATCTCGCCTTTACTTATTGATCATGTTCGCTGTAGTAAAAGACAATGTATCAGTGATTGTCATTTGATTTTTAACCAGGGCGTGTTGATAATGTTGTGTCACTCCTGTTTCCTCTTAGCTTGATAGTGGTGTAAATGTGTTACAGGAGTCAGGCCTCCCTCCAAAGTCCAGGGAAAACCTTTCTGTCGGTGTCAATGCTCGATGCTCCGCTGCACTACAGATGAATGAATTTGTTTGTCTCAGATACAACAAGCAATAGTTACTGCAGCCGAATGACCGTTTTGGCCCCGGCTTGCGTCTGCATAACCAGGAACAATGTGCCACTTCTTCCCTGCTTATGTCAAATGTGCATGTTCAGAGAATGTCATGGAATGTGCACAGTCCGCCAAAAATGAATCGGCGTCAGTATCAGCTTCTTGAATGACTCTTTCTAGGAAGTTTGTAGATAAGCGAACCTCTTCTATGAGCTTCTGCATAAGTTCCAACATGAGTCACCTTCTGGTTCTCTGCTGAGCCCCCATTCAGACTGTTGACACTCTGGTGTGACATTGGCCACATTGCCGACTGTATGAACTCACCCAAAATATCTCCCTACTTCTCTATTCCTTCTCATTCACCTTGTTTCACCCCAGCCTAAGGCTTGCGCCGGCCTGGAGCATAATGTCCTCAATAGGGGGAGTTTTGCATTTCAAAGCAGCCTGCTCCCCCCCCCCCATCTCCACCACTCACCCGAATGGGCAGATCCACCCTTCTCTTTTACCTCTTGAGGGACACGTTGACAATCTCATCAGCAATGCAGACGCTGTTTTCTTTTGACTACCAGGGGTGTGGTAGAGAGGGGTTTGTGTATACAGGAGTAGATGTTTGCAGGCATACTGTAACATGCCCTTGGCTCAGATGGAATTTGAGTCCCACGCAGCCTGACAGACGAGGATTGTTGGTTTGAACTGAGGCCCGGCTGCAGAAAATCCTTCACGTGACTGTGACTTTGTGTGTGAAGCGCCGCTGTGGAGATTTCGCCACAGCAGCAGCGGCAGCAGAGACTGAGGGAATCAGCCAGAGAATGTACAGCAAACAGAAGAGGGCCACGTGTGGTGCTTGGGTGTAACTAGGCAGACAGGCAGGGTGAGGTTATAGCAAACGTGAGCGGAGTGATACTGTGAGGCTTGGAGATAAAGAGCTCGTAGGAGTGTGCTTGACTCAGGCCTCTCCCATTTTCTCTCACAGTTATTGCCTTAAACAGTAGCTTGCACAGCAGCTACATGGAAACTGATTTTAAATGGATGTGTTTACTATAATGTCGTTTCTGTTTAAAGCTGACCCAAATATTCAGCTTTTGTCTTTTCAGGATGTTTTTTGTGTCTCAAGCAACATGCCTGCATTCTTGCCTCAATCATTACCATCTTATATCATTGCGCTTTTCTCTCAGTGGTCTGTAAGCACACTGCGTGAAAGAAAGACCACGGCCTGTCTTTACATCAGCTGAAATGGTGTTTGCCTAATATGGTTGACTCACCAGAGAGCTCCCTCATGCAAAAAAGCACCCAAGCCTCCACCCTAACCCGTACAGCTGCAGCCTGAAGTGTTGGTTCCCCTCTTACAACATGTTGCAATGTCTATGGTTGTGGCTATTAAACTACAAGCCTGAAAAATATTGAGACGTGTGCAACTTGATCTGTACTTTTACAGTAGGTCATGAAAGTTATGAACCTTATTCTTATGTGAATGCTGATCTTTTTTTATTACAGTGCTTGTTGTGGAATGAATGAATTGCACAATGAGGTAAAACCAGGCAGGTCTTCTCTCTGTTTAAACTCCAGCTGTCACTGCTTGTAGACACCAACCAGGATCATGTGATTGCTCGCTCTGACCCCTGGTGTTTGACAGCTACTGTCAGGACAAAAAAAACACAGCTTTTAATCCCACAAGAGATCTTAATAAATGCAAATAGTCACCATTTTGTTCAGAGTGGCAGGTCATGCCTTGGCCTGTGTGCTCCTGTGTCCACGTGGAGTTTCTGTATGGCTGTCTGTGTGCTGTAGGGATTAAAAACCACCCCGCCAGCAGCACGTACACTTGCTGCTCCACTCCAGATGTCGCCGGTCAACAGGTGGACATGTCATGGAGCACACTAGGACAATGGCAGCATTCATTATCCCCGCACTCACACAGGCACATCCACACATGGTCAATTCACCACTTTTCCCATCTCTGAAAAAGTCAGTAGCCTAAACCTATTAGCCAAAGCACTGCGGTGACCAAAAGGATTACTGTTGCAGGGCGATTGTGAAGAGACACAGAGGAAAGGCCAGTTTGTGAGACAATACAGAGCTGAAAAGGATAAGAGAGTACACATTCATAGGTGGCTGCGGTGAAGTCCCGAACCAGATGCAGCAAATTACCCAGCAGCCTTGGCGACGTCCAGCTGAAATCCCACGCCTCGTTAGCTCAGTCACCAGAGTGTTTTGTGGGGGCGTGCCGAGTGTCGAGGGGAATAATTAAAGATTGACTGCAAACTTTCTCATCAGGCGTGAACATTTGTTGGAGTGAACAATTAACTGGCAGGAATCCTGCACATTAGGGCATCACCAGCTTCCACTAGTTCATTTCTCAACCCTGAGAGGGACACTGGGTTCATGTGACTTTCACTTTTGCTATTATGGGCCTATGTAGGTCACTGAATAAAGTAATGGTCATGTGAAGTTATTTAGTTTATATTGTTGTCCAAAGGTTGTGTGTGTGCTTTTAATTGAAGCTGCAGGTCTTAGTGATGCATCATGCTTATAGTCGAGTAATCGTCTTGTATGTGTGTGTGTGTGTGGAGAGCCTGTGTGTTAAGCTGTAGAAGAAAGGTAGCGCAGGGAGGCTTGAGAGGGGGAGGAGAGGTCATGAGTGGTTCCAGGGATTTCCTTGCGTTTTGCAGGCAGTGGGTTGAGAGCTGATCATCCCCCTTCTCTTGCCTTGCTCGCGCTCACACATACACATACACACACACACACACACACACACACACACACAAATCAGCCCCTCTTGAAGTGCTTGGGAAAGTGTGAGGGGGGTGCTTTGTTCCTGCACTTGAGGGCTGTTGGCACATTTACGACACTTTTCAACAACCCCCTATTTAGCACATTGATGTCACAGTTGCATTGTCGGGCTGGACTTGCCCTACACACTTCATTCTCCTGATTCAACTTTAACTTGCCATTATGTAAAGCCAAGATTGCTTCCAGCCGACCACGGACAAGAAAGGAACTCAAATGTGGAATGTATTTACACAATACTGTATATATTCACATGATGGCAGAACGATTAGGTCATAGTGAACACTGCAGCTATAAAAACACCCCCTTTGCTCTTTTGGATTCCTTTTTTTTCTAATGTGCATGAACTCTTTACTCTCTAGGCCAAAAGGAAACTGGATCTAGAGGACCCACTTTACCTCCCAGATTTCCGCACACCAAAGGGCAAATCCAGCATCGCAGCCAGGATACCAAGTCCAAGGAGTGAGTATACCACTACAGATCAGAGTCTAGCAAAATCAATCTTTTCTTTTTACAGTACAGAGAGAGGCAATGAGATCAACAGTAGAGTTATTACATCTAGTTTAATTATAAGAGAGCAAGATAAAAAGAGCAGTAAAATACTGTCAGTACAAAGACATAAGACTCAGGAAGTTGTCTAATTACAGTTCTAACAGCATCTGCACTAAAGCTTTTAGGAGATGAGCTATTCAGAGAAGACAGACATAAAGGCGGGGGTGTAGCTTAAAAGATGGAGGAGGCCCCCGATCTTCTGAACATTTCAGGAGAAGAGCAGCACAGGAGCCACAGAAACTGAAATGATCTTTTTTAATTACCTAGAATCAAAACTATTAGACCAATAACAGATTAAAAACAGATGGCTTGTTAGAGATCTGTGAGGTGGTGCCTGGGTATGTTGTTTACAGTCAGTCAGTATGATGATAAACACAAAATGCAACGTGAGTTGAATGAGTAACACAGGAATTAAGGTAACTGACATCTAATAGTTTGTTTTCATGCTACACTATTGACAACAGTGTGAATCACTAATTTAGGTCCATGAGTCATTTCTGTGCATTATCCACTAAATGAATCACTCAAATTTGTTTTGCACCAGTAGAATTTGTTTATCTTTTTACACCTTTTAAATTCTGTGGAAGAGAATTGAAAACAATGAATCTTCTCTGTGACAACATTTTGTGTAAATATATCTAATGGAGTTTAAACATTCTTTGACTCATTTTCATGATTGCTTACCTTTTACATCTTTAATATCTACATAGATTCAACTGTCAGCTGTTCTCATCTCACCTGCCTTCTCTGTCCTGTTCCCCTCAGCTCCAAAGTCTCCAGGTGAGCGGACGCGCTACGACACCTCCTTGGGCCTGCTGACCAAGAAATTTGTGGGTCTGATCGCCGAGTCTCCTGATGGAGTTCTTGACCTGAACTGGGCCACAGAGGTCCTGGAGGTCCAGAAGAGACGCATCTATGACATCACCAACGTCCTGGAGGGAGTCCAGCTCATCCGAAAGAAGTCCAAGAACAACATCCAGTGGCTGTGAGTACGAATACAGAAGAAGAAAATACACCTATTGGAAAGCTGTTGTGTTTGTATCATATTATATGCAGTTATAGACATGGCTGCAACTCAGTGTATTTAATCCTGTTTATGCTTAATTCATGTGCCCCCTAGTGGCTGATAGATGACATGGCAACACCTCTTGGCAACAGTTAAAAACCTCTACTGAATCCTGCAGAGTGCTTACTGGCTATTAAACTGTTTGTCTGTGTTTTTGAGTTGTTATGACAGCCACAGACTAATTTTCATACATAAAATCATCACACTTTTTGGTTTTCATTTATTAATTATGCTTATGTGTCTCCTCATAGGGTTGGAGATGTATTCGAGGGTGGTGCAGGTGGAGGACCGAAGGCTTGTGCCCTGAGGAAAGAGCTGGGAGACCTGGAGAGATTAGAGAAATCTCTGGATGAACTGATTCACTCCAGCACCGCACAGCTCAAGCAACTCACTGAATACGAAGATAATCAGAGATATCCTTTACATCCAGCTGTGTGTGTATCTACATGTTTCTCTGGTGGTCTTCTGAGGCTGGCTACATGTGCAAATGTCCGCTTAATTGACACTTAGCTGCTGTTCTGACCCTTGACCAAACATTGTACGTTGGGCTATGTGACATATCAGGACATCCGCTCCATCGGCAGTCTCCGAGACCAGACAGTCATCGCTGTGAAGGCCCCTGCTGACACCAAACTGGAGGTGCCAGACATCGCAGGGGTGAGAGAGCTCACATTTAAATTCTTATCATCTGTCGATACTGCTGACAGATGGATGAAAGTCTTATTAAATGTTTTTAATTAGTTAGGCAGGAATAGTGAGCAATCCTGGCAAAAAATGAACAGATTTGATTTAGGTAAAAACTCAAATAGAAGCATGCAAAGAAACTATTGGCCATGAGCTATATTTGTATGGACGGTATATATAAAATACTTTTTTTTTCTTACAGCAAGGGTCATTGCAGATCTATTTAAAGAGTAAGAATGGGCCCATTGAAGTCTACCTGTGTCCAGAGGAGGGTCTTGAAGATGCAAGCCCAGTTAAAAGTGCTGTCACCCCGAAAAAGGAGTTCTCTCAACCCCTCTGCCCTCCGGTTGCAACCCAGGTGGCGCCACCAACCAACTACAACGTCAAAGAGGAGCCTGCTGAATGTAAGCTGTGTTTTCTGTTGTACAGGACAGTAGGGGGAGCTCATTGGTTACTTGTACTGGTCTTGGGGAGTTACTTTGCTGTCTGAGGCTTTTCTTTGTGAGCATGCGCTCTAAAAATGGATAAAGAACTAAAGGATAGTTTTCATCATGAGAAATACACTTTGCTAAAATAATTTGCTAAGTATTTAGCCAGAACTGGGAGGCAATTAGCCTAGCGTAGCATGGAGTCTAGAAGCAACCTACTAGTACGGCTGCAACAATCGATTATTTTTACGATCTAATTTAATTTATTCATTATTAGTTATTGTAATGATCCTATCTGCCAAAAATGTTCACCATTAATCGCTTCATTGCATATTCTTTAAAATGCCAGAAAATTAGAAAAATGCACAATTTCCCACAGTCCAAAGTGATGTTTTCACATTTTTGCTTGAAAATGAGGTGAATGTTTAACAGAATAGTTAAGGTGAATAATTTTCTTCCAGTCGACTAATCGGTTAAGCGACTACTCATTGCAGCTCTAGTAGCTAGCCTGGCTTTGTCCAAAGGGAAGAAACATACCTACCAGCACTCCTGAAACTCACTAAGTAACAAATCTTGATCTTTCAATCTGTACACATAAAGGTGGAAAAATAATTTCTCTCATAGTAACAAGACTCAGAGAAGTTACTCCACACAGCCAGGAAATAGTTACAGCGCATAACAACCTGTGAAACCACAAACTGTTGACATTAAAGGGGGAACTCCCCCTATTTTGCACATCAAATGATACGAAGCCTTTTGTGGCTCCAGAAGAAGCGGCAAAAAATCTGATAAAACACCTGCGTGCAGTGATGTCAGTTAAGTCAGTGTTGATGGGTGTGAAAATGTGCAAAGAAGTGAGCTTACAAGAACTCTGCAGCCTGCTCCTCATCTCCGCTTGTGGCTAGCGGCGTGAGGCTACATTAGCTGTCGCTGGCTTAACATCTGCACCTGTGCATTCAAGCGAATGAGTCACGCAAAGGAAGACGTTAAATAAAAAAAGACAATGTCACCAGTTCCGCTGCATCAGTACTTTTTTCTGTCCATTGTAAGTCTGACAGAGTTTTGCTGAATCGGTGCTAAAGTGTTAATTAGTGAGCTTTAGAGGCTCTGGTAGGCATATTTTTGAACTTCCAGTCGTCATGCTAAGCTAAGCTAAGCTAATCACCCCCTGCCTATAGCTCCATACTGGATGCACAGATATGAGAGATGTATCGATGTTCTCGTCTAACTCCCCCGCAAGAAAGGCATTCAATTTCAGTTTTATTTTTATAGCACATTTGATACACTTCAGGGCAGTTTGAAAAAGGCTAATGTACAAAAAATAAATGAAGATAAATGGCTAAAATGAATGAATATATTAGCTGATAAATGTCACTTCTAGAAGGATAAAAAAATGCAAACCTTAAGTTAAAAGTATATTAGTTTTGAACTTGAATGTTTAGATCATCAGGGAGGCTTGGAGCAGCACAGCAGATAAACCTCACCAGAGGTTTTTGTGGTGCAGAGTTCCCAGCACAGTGAGCGCACACTCAATGACATAAAATCAACCTCGGGCCTCTCCCCTCCTTTCTCCGTCTCTTCAACACAGCCAACATGTCTACAGCAGCTCCAGCCGCCTCTTCAGCTGCAGCCTCCACTTCCTCTCTGCTGGATGTCGAGGGTCTGCTGGGTTTGCCCCCCAGCCTGCTCCAGATCACTGAGGACCAGCTTCCTTGCACCTCTTTCACCCCA
This sequence comes from Centropyge bicolor, assembly GCA_037975185.1. Taxonomy (NCBI): domain Eukaryota; kingdom Metazoa; phylum Chordata; class Actinopteri; family Pomacanthidae; genus Centropyge; species Centropyge bicolor. The sequence goes on from JBBMOC010000010.1 coordinate 2,771,895, forward strand.
GACCCCAACACCCCATTTGTCAGTTTCTCTCCACCTTTGGACCACGACGATTACCTCTGGAGTTTGGAGGATGGCGAGGGAGTGTCAGATTTCTTTGACACATATGATCTTGGAGATCTGTTGAAAAGCTGAGGTGTAGTTTAGGTAGGGGGGAGGAAATTTAGGGAGATGGGAGCGGGGATATTTAATTGAAAGCCTTCTCAAGGTAGGAAATATTACACTATGAAGCCATCTTTCTTTGTTTTTGCAATGCCTGTTTTAATGTCCGTGATTCCAAAGGAGGATTTACCCCCTTTGTTTATTTTAATAAAATAAAAATCATTTGTACATATGATTGTAAAAATGATCAGACTGGGAGGTTGGGTGATCAACACTGATGTGTTTTACCCCCAACTATTAGAAAACACTGTTTAAAAAGTAAGGATTTAAAAAAAAAAAAAATCACATTTTCAAATTGCGCTACAAAGATAAAAATGTATAAACAAAAATGGAAGTTATTATGCATAAAACAACACCAGCAACAAAATCTGATGCATTTGGGTATCAGGCAGTGTTTACAGTGTGACAACTCAGGAATTTTTTTTCTTCTTCCTTGGTTCCAAAGTCTAAATGTTTGTGCCACTCTTTGGCCCATAGGGGGCAGCCTTGTATTATGTCAGCTTTAACTGCAGCTTTACAGGATTCAGTCACTGGATGAGAGTAAGCTAAAGCCATCAAGAACCTTATACAGGGTGTGTTTTTAAGAGTCCTAGTTTTTTTCAACGCTGACCACATTAAGCTGTGAATAACTTGTTTAATACCAATCCTTGTAGATCTACGAGCATCTGCAGGTGTTGCTTCTGTCTCATCAGGTTTGCTCTCTCCTGCCTTAAGCTTTACGTCAGGCCTTGTACCTGTGTGGTGCTGCATCGTGTGCCAAAATGTGAAAGGCAGCCTCTGACAGCCGATACTGGACCCAGACCCGGAGCTCATGGCTGATGCTGTGGTACTCTGTGAACATATACAACCTCTACTGAGCAAGAAGGTCACATTTTTTGGTTTGGCTGCTATATTTCAAACCCAGGTGCTCCTCTATTGATATGAGTTTACTAATTGTAACATTTGATTTAGTGGTGCAAAACTACTATTGTATTTCTGAGGAAATAACCAAAAAATGAATTAAATGCAGCAGCTGTGTTGCAGGGGGTTAATTGATGTGACTAATTAGAATAGTGATTTTGTTTTCCTCTTGTCCTGAAATGAATGAAGTCTTTTGATCTGGCAGAAACAATAAGGAATTTATATCTTCAAATTTGAAGCTCATGAATGCTTTCACCCCATGTGGTGGTGTACCTGATTCCAGAGCAGCCGTGACTTTTATCTGTTCAACGTTTTTGTTTTGTTTTTGTTTTTTTGAAGCGTTTTAGACAGTTGGAAAAATTTGAATTTCATGCTGATGTATTTTTGGCTTTCCCTCTACACTTCAGAGATAAGCTAACTGTCCTGTCCTAACAAAACTTGAAAAATGCGTGTGTGTGAATTTGACAGCTTGGGTAATGGGTGTCATGGTGTGTTTGTGTGTGAGTTCTTACAATATAGATTAGATGAATGTGAATTCAGAATTTGTAGGGTTTTTTTTCAATGAGCATTATTTTTCTGGTATTTGTACATAATTGGTTTTGTATTTATGCCTATTTTTTCTGAATTTTTTGAAAGTTGGAATTGGCCTTTTTACAGAAGGTGCAACTGTTTTTGTATGACATGCAGCACTTAATATTTTGTAATATTGTGTGGTCTGTTTGAAATTATTAAATAAATACTGAAGCCATGCTTTACACTTGGAATTGTGCTCTGATTTTATTTTACTCAATGTGCATTAACATGATATTTTCAGTTTAATTTCTTCCCACCAAACATTTTTTTTAACAAAAAAAAAAAACACAGTGGAAATCTGAACATACATGAATAAACCTTTGCTTTAATTTCTTTCCTCCAAACCTCTTCAATGTATTATGTGACCTGATTCTTGCTGGAAAATTGAGTAACATAAGTGTTTTTGTTTTCAGAATCTAAAGAAGGAGCCCACAGGGTGAACTCAAAATGTGGAGCATTTTCTGTCCAAAGCCAAAAAGGGTATGGCCACTGAGAATATTGATGTAATAAGAAGTGACATTCCCTCGAGGAGAAAGAATAGGTTGACATGAAGAGTGACAATGACGTTGAATGAGCTATAAACGCAACCAGACAGGTAGACAAAAAAACTCCCATCAGTCTTTGTGAGTCGGTTGCTTTAGAAACGAGCTCACAATGGGAGCAGACACGCAGGAGGTCAAAGTTCACTGGGTCACTGTGGAAGAGTGTTGTGGGGGAAAATAGCAAAGAAATTACACCACAAATTTACTAATAAATCAGCAGAAAATGCAAGTCTTTTGTTAAGTATTGCAGCTATCAGTCTTGAAACACTGTGAAAAGGAAGGTATGTTCACTGACTCTTTGGAAATGACTTTAAATGCTCTGTAGAAAAACAGCTCAACATGCGAGCGCAGTTCCTCCTGAAGTGATTTTATATACAATTGAAATTGCATTGCCTATAGAACTAGAACTTTTGTATCAGGAAACAAAGTTATTATGGCCACCACACAAGTCAAATATTGCCAACACAACTCGAGTAGTTGAACTTGTACAAGTCAATTTTTAACCCTCACAAATAAGGTCCTCGTCTGGTTTGTCAACTTCAGCAGTTTTCTGCAAACTCCTGTGTCTGTTCGCTTCTGAACCAACATCAGGTGTCAATTAGCACTAAGTGTCCATTAAACAGATGTTGTGCACAACAGCTCATGTGTTTAACAAGAGGTCATAAACTGAACTTCAGGCACCACATACACAGTATATTGACTGTGTGGTTCACGTGCTATCTGAACAACAGACCGCCTCATTTCTGTTACATCACACCTTGAAACCAATTGCTGAGAGAGTGACTGAATGCATAAATTGCCAGAAAGTGAAAAAGCCTCTTTGTGTGCCAGCGTGGCATTAATGAAGTGACAGCTCATCAATGAACAACCCGGACCTGTGTCCAAAACATGGCACGTCTTTGTTTTAATGCCACAGCCGCCTAAAGGACACATAATGGGGGTATTATCTTCATTAAGGGTGGGAGCAATTTAGTGACTGTGGTTGGTGTGTTTAAGGCCACACACAATCTCGTTTCCAGCTACTCCAAGCCTGGAACTGACTCTGGCACAAAGTGTTGCTATAGATGTCTGAACAGGTTGCATGTGTTTGCTCGATTTAGCACAGATTTTTTCCTCCTGGGAGGTATGACAGCCTTAACTATCCATCTAACTGATATTAAATGGAGTGTTCAACATTTAGGAGGAAAAGTTAAGAGAAAAGTGAATTTGCTTGTTCTCAGTCTCCAGTGACGCAGCGACTTGAATTTTACGTAATACTGTATTTACAGCAGATTATGAATCACAAACAAGTCGGACTACCTGTTCACAGTCTGGAAAAGTTTTTGTTGCCCCACCAACTGTGATCATAAGCGGAAAACTGTCCCTGTCTGAGGGTGGGGCTGATGTGCAGGTACACCACGTATGTTGCCAGCCCAGAAGCCATGACACAGAAAACATCCATGACGCTGGACTGAGACAGATACCGTTCAGTCAATGAGTCATGGATGACATACCAATAAATATCACAGCTTGCATTTGCGGGCAGAGGTTATTCTTAGTGCAGTCGCGCAGGTTCTTGAGGCAGATTGTTTTAAGTCAGAGCCCTGCCCTGTTCAAGACACTTCATATGCTTATTCCAGTGGGAAACCGAAGACCTGCGTTAAACAATAAATCAAATCCCCCTCTCCTTCTTTCTTGCGCTCTATCCAATCCTCCCATTTTCAGTCATCCGTGTCGACCAGGAGAGGGGGTATTTTACGGTAAGCCTGGGCCTCCTGGCTTGACAGGGGTAGTAAATTGATAGCAGGACTGGTGGAGCTGAGTCAACAAGCAGAGCAGAGAGGGAGAGGGAGATTTTTCAGGGGGGGAGGTTGCAGGACCTTGTGCTGCAGCTCCAATAGGCTGCTGGGAAGCGACGAGGAAATCCTGGCAGCTGTAGTCTTTACTGGAAGATGTCTCTACGACCCCTTGTGCTGCCGCGTGTGTGTGTGAGAGCATCAGAGAAAGGCAGAAGCAGCATTTGGTGTACTTCACTTCCTCACGGGCAAAACTTTCTATAGAGGATGAGATAAGCATTAGCAGTGGCAGGAGAGAGTGTGCTCATGTGGGAAATGACAATGAATAGGTGGTGTTTAGGAAGGAAACGGGTGGAGACAAGGAGGGAAAAGATTAAGTGAGTCACTCCAGTTTGTGTCCTCAGACAATGAAGTTTCTCTCTATCTTTTTCTCCTTTCCGCTGTCATTCCACCTCGGTCTTCCTCCCTGTGCTGTGCATCCCCCTCACTCCCTTCCAACTTCCAAAACTATTTTCCCCATTTCTTCTACCCACCCC